>KB663943.1:8830812-8857887 GCA_000349025.1 Anopheles minimus | reverse complement strand
AGTTAACCGATCTCCCGTAGTGAGGACTAGTAATGGGCGATGGGAATCCGATCGGATTCTAGTCATGGATCTTTTGGATCCCGAATTTTGACTTAGAAAATCCAGGAATGGGATTTCTTGGGAATCCAGGATCCGGGATTGTCATACAAGTCGTTCAATCAAGAAGAAGAAGAAGAAGAAGAAATAAAACATACAAAGCGACACGGCGTGTCTAACTGCTTCCCCCCCAAAAAAAAAAAAAAAACATTCGGCACAAGGAAGCATAAAAATCTGCCCATGCTCGATCGCTCGCGATGATCGTGTTGTATTAATAATTCGTTTTGCTGGGAATGTTTGTTTTTTCACCCACCTTTCCATGGCGTGAGGGTGATCGCCACCTTGCAGCATCGACGAACATTGGGGTGGTCTCCATCGGGTGATGCTAATTTGAGATGTTCACTTGCTAGAAGAAACTCGACCACTGTGCCAATATTCAGGGTCAGAGCGTCCCGGTTAAGGTTCCTGCTCAGTTTAGTAGTAGCCCGTTGCGTAGTATTGTAAAAGAAAACGAAAAAAAGATTAATCCTTTAATCCCTTTCCCAAAACAACACTCCCAAACCCCCCCCCCCCCCCCTATGAATCGTACGTTTCCGTATCCGGACGTGCATTTTCCAATTTACCAGTGTCATTAATACCCGTTTACTTTCTTATCTTCAAGGTTGGCGATGCCTCCACCGTTTGGGTATGTAACACTTTATTTTTGATTTCTTCCGTCCTATCCTCACACTCAACACATCACGATGAATGCTTTTGTACATCCTGCGAAACTATGATGCGCCATGGATGCAAAACCCCGATGCACTTGTGTGTCGGACTACTACTGACGACGCAAAATGTAGATTGAGGTAACTATCGACTTCAATACTCGCTCGAAAGCTTAGGAACTCTGGAAGCTTTCGATGAATAATTCTCCCCAAAAGAGTAAAAAAAAAACATTTCGCTTAGAATACATTAAAAGTTTCATTCTCTTTATTTCCTCAATAAATTCCAACGTCTTATGATGTTTTGCTTGTGTAGTTCGGCCACATTCTCAAAGGGATCCGGGCGCAAGCTTTATAAAGATAATTAATGATAATAAACCCGATCGGTTCTTGCTAAGCGCACTGAAAAGGGGTTGTGTGAGGGGGGAGTTAAGCCCACCCACCAAGCACTGCACGCGTCCTTCATCCCCCGGGGGTGGAAAAATCCGTTTCCATACTGCCGGCCACGGTGATGGCAATGATTACCGGCAATCAATAAAAATGAATATCAATATTACTTTGCCGCTTGTTGGGGCGGGAGGGTGGAGGGGGTTGGAGGGTGTGAAGGGGAGAATTATTGGGGTCTGGTGATGGCCGCCGCCAAGCTTTACATAAAAGCAAAAATGCCGCCACTGGACACGGGGTGCACATAAAACACACGGGCATAGGGGAAATAAAACACGAATTCACATAAAACAGCTCCGCACACGATGCACGATGGCGTTGCAGTGCCCGGCGGGTGGTACATTGCACACACACACCGGTGGTGCCGCTGCACCGTGTGCGAATGCGTGTGAGGTGGTAATGATTTATTTAAGCAAACATAAAACCCACTGGGAAGTCTGTTAGGACACCGGAGAAGTGTCCAGGGAATATTTTCTTTTCGCCTGCGAAGCATTGTTTTTCTTCAAGGTTAAAATTTTATTTAAGAAATTAAAATACAAAAAAAAACGGGGAAGTTTATGATTTGAATTTTATTAATTTCGCATGTGCTAAATTATGCAGGGTTTTTATAACTAATTTAGCTAATCAAATAGTGCATTCCTTGCTGTCGCGTTTTAAACGCTCCCCGTGAGAATCAAAACGTTCCGATCTGCGTACGATGCACTCCTCCCACCTCCCCCTCCCCCTACCATTTGTCAGTGTTGGGGTTTCGTTCGCACACGATCAAAGCACTTCCGCGGTGTGCGTCACGCAAACGGTTCGATTCGCGTCGGGAAGGCACTCGGCCGAATGAATGGCGGCGGGCACATGAACATCGTAAAGCGCATGTTTCGTTTGGTGAAGCGGTGCGCTTTCAAGCTACCCCCAAGAAGACGGTTTGGAAAGCAGGCGCTTGCCGCGCGACGCCGCGATTTGTGTTTATATTTAATGCCATTCCTCGGTCATCTGCCCAATGCCATTCCCGTTGTGTCCCGGTTGCAGTGTACTTGCAGCATCACCTGCAAAACTTCGTTGGAACTTCGTTGCGTTGGTGCAATTTAAAGGGCGATGGATTAAGGAAAGGAGGGAGGATGGTGGGAAAGAAAGAGATGGCGTTCTATCGATTCCTCCTTCATTCCCCCCTTTTCTGAGAGTTTTTTTTAAACCCCCACAATGCACGATCTGCGTTTTAAAGCTACATTTTTTACAGAGGAGCAGAGTTCCTCGAGTGTCCTTTTTTTTTTTGGTTTTGGGGGGAGTTTTGTTTTTACTGCTTCGTTGCGTGGTTTTCTCCAACCCTCCCCTCCCCTTCCCCCAACGAACGACCGGATATCGGTTTGGTTGTCGCCCGCTCGGAGGTCTTTTCCGTTTTTCGATGCTAAAGAGCGGCGCTTGCACACGAGATCAAAGTCTCGATCCGACGCAAGACTCCGATCGAAACACGACGCCAACTCGATGACGCCGGTTTGGGCTGTTTTTTTTTTGCAAGCTTGATTCAAACGCACTCCCTCCTTCCCCAAACTGCAAGTGTCTCCTGGGGGAAACCTCCGCAACTTCATTGGAATACAGGTTTTTTTGTTGTGGGAAAGGAGCAAAAAGAAAAAAAAAACGTTTAAAGTCGCCCGAAATTCGTTCACCGGTCCGGAAAGGTTAGGCTCCGTTTTATGGTGTTTCGTGTTTTTATTAGGAACCTCAAGGGAACGGTGTATCAGGTTTCCTCTGTCTCCTTGTGTGGGGACACGCCACTTTGATGTATCCTTCAATTTCCACTGGAAAGCAAATATTGCACCGAGAGATTCGAGGAGGGAGAGAAATAATCTACGGTAGACAGTATTGTCTAAAACCATCGGGTCTTATCATTCTCTTTATTCTCTTTAATTCGATAATACGTTTTGTAAACTCCTTGTAAGCTCTTTTTAATCCGCACTATTCAGCGGAGTGCTTCAATCAATTTATTACCTCCAAACGAGTTTGTTTGGTCGGTGCTCTTGAAAGGATTTATTCGTTATTAATGATGTATCTTCAAATACCTTCAACGTTACGATCAGTCATCGTTTCAGAACATAATTTACAAAAAACATATTTATTCTCCGTGCCTTCATAAGCGAACAGTACGCAAATGGGTCATTAAAAAGAGATGTCTTTAACATTCCCCATTACTGATCTAAATATTATCACAAAGCAAAGGCCTAATGAGCTGCCGCAATAGCAAACAAAACGGTGATAAACAACATAAATTACCATTAATTGCCACCCCGGGAGCGGACCGATTTAAAACATACTCCACTCCAACTGACGAACATATCCATACACACACACACACACGCATTGGTGCCACGCCACACCCTTCAATGTCCGATGGGTACCATTTCGGATAAAATGTCGCTTCCGTTCGGAACCTTCGAAGACCGATCCCGAAACGATCAAAGGTATAACATTACAACCGATCCGCGTTTGTGTGTGTTTCTCTCTGTGTGTTATTCCAACGTTTTTTTCTCCTTAGCTTACCTTCTCTTAATCTTAATCTTCGTCTATTAATCAATAGCGACAAACGATGAAACCTGACCACAGAGAGCGTCCCGAGACAGGTGACCGCGCAGTCGTCGATCGTGGCCGCGCGATAAAACAAAACACAACGCTCCAGGGGCAATGGAGAACTAATTTGGTTGTTTTTGTTTTTTTGGTATTTGGAATGTATAAAACCTAAAGCCTGTCACCTTAAAAGTTAACCAGCGTAACCGTTTGTTAAATGAGCCGACCTTTCGGGGGAGGAAGGCTATTGTCTGATTGCGTTAATGCGCTTGTATTACCTCCAATTAAAAGGGTGGCGATGGCGAATGTAAATGATTTGTTTCATTGTTTTTAGTATAACAGTATGATGATTTTTAATTGCCAGTATAGTTTTATAATATGTATAAAAGAATTAATTATTCAAAAATATGTTATATCTAAAAATTTTGTTAGATAATGATCGATATTTGCACTAATTTGTGGTCACACGGTTACAACTGTTACGACCCCCTAAACTTCCGTGAAATCTGCGACAAACCCCCCATCACTCCCCTCCTCCTCGCCAACCAGAAGAATCTTTATCGCGAACGATCGGCGATCAATCACGAGCAAACGCGAACGGTAACGAAAAGAAGCGGAAGGCGATCGGTTTAATGATCACATCATGATTAATTTCCAGGGAGTTTAAGTTTGTGTAACGTTTAGCAAACATGGACCGGCTTCCCGTGGCGCGCAATGCCGCCCAGTTGCCGGTTCGTACAAACCTGCAGGAGAGTTGGTTTCGGAGCAAAGATGATAAATGGAATCCACCTTCCGCCTCCCGTGCTTTCCACCCATCCACCCCCTCCCGTTAGGTGGGTTATGAATCATGAAGAAGTGAAAAACGAGAGAATCCCCATACACCCATTAGATGGCGCTAGGATCGTACCGTAGCACCTCTAGGCAATAGGCCGAGGTTCGTCGCTTGCCGCACAAGTCTTTCGTTTCGTTTTTTCCGTTTTGCTTTCGTTCGGTCGATCGCGGGCTTTGGTTCGGTTTTTGCTACCCGTGGATGGCAAGAGAGGGTTAAAAAAAAGAGAGGGAGAACGAAACCCTTAAACCCGCGTACCGTGGCTCCCGTATTGTAACCGATCGGTTCCCTTTTCGCGGTCGCAAACCACCTCACGATCAGCGTACGTTCGTGGGGTCGAAATAAAAATCCAAAATAATTGGTATCTAAACATATGTTAATACAAGCCACCCTGGCACCTGGCGACCCTGGCGCTGGGTGCCGCTTTACAGCCGGCGCCATACCCTGCCTCTTTTTACACCCACCCCTCCCCCAGATCGTCGCTCCCAAACGCTGTAACAGCACGCTCTCTTTCTTACATCTTCTTTCACCCTTTTCCAGCCCGGCTGGAAACAATTCTGCAAGGTTTTCTCACGTCTTTGGCGAAATCCTTTTAGGCTTCGAAAGCCCTTTCCTTCCGTCTTTGGCGAACCGTTTTAGCGAAACGATCGGTTCGGTCCGCTCTTCTTGTTTTGGGTATCGTTAGCAAACCGTCCGCCCCGTCTCGGTTGGGGCCTTTTCCCTAGCTTCCCCTTTTTCCATGGCGCATGATTTGTTTTTTCCCTCTCGTACCTACACCGCCCGGTGACCAATGAGCTGTTCAATTGTTTCAATTTTCAATCCTCCTCCTGCACCGTGTTCTGCGAAAATCAAACGATCGGACCTGCTCGATACGTTCGGTGCGGTGGCGCCCAACGACTGTTGGCCTTGCTCGTTGAGTTTATTTGTTTACTGCTTCTTTCCTTCCGTTCTGTGGCTGCTACACCTTTAATAGGGCTGATCACGTTGGCCACCCCGAACACCGAAAACGGGAACACACACACACACACACACTTCATGCTGGGCACAAGCTTGCTCTAGCTACCGTTTTGCCTTTTCGACCGGAGCCTCTGTGCCTCTTGCTTCTTCATTTAATTATTTTATATGAAATTGGTGTAGTTTTTACGATTGTAGCTGAAAGGTGCTTCGTTTGTCGGCGACTTCGACTCTTTCCCTCTCTTTCAGCTACAGAGATATCATTTGTATGTTGCCTTTTTAGTTACTTTGAAATGATTTTTTTTTATGAAGGTCTAGGGACGTTCACGTTTAGCAAAGTCTTTACAGCCTCCCGCTTTTTTTTAGTTGGTGTTTTGTTTCATTGAGAGAACAAAAAACTCCTCAAACGGTGAGCACATTCGGATGGTTAAACGTTTGGACACCGCAATTGCTGTTGCGGGAAAGATGGGTAGCCGGCCACATCCTGACCGCTACATGGTACCGATTAATTAGTCGAACAGTGTGTACATCGTGTGACCTTGCGGAGACAGCGGAAGCCACCGAAAGCCGAACATGCGCCGCCGTAACAGTAACCGGATGTATAAAACTGCGGATGAGAACAGAACCAAGTGTGAATGGAGTTAATTAAACTGCTTGGTTGTTGTTGTTTTAGAATTGTGTTGGGAGGTGGTGTCTAGTTTGGAAGTTGTGGCTGTTGACCTTCCGGTTGATCTCTTGCGGTTAGATTTGAAATCTTGAAGAGATGTTGGGACACAAAGAGATTGTAAAATGGTTTTGAAGTGATGAAAAGTATTTTGTAGGCTTTTCTTTTTCAATTTTGATAATTTTGTTTAATGGCAGAAAACTCCCTCTGTTATACAGCCACCCTCTGTTATTTTTCTGTGTATTTTCTTTTTTTTACATTTGCGATGGTCGTTTTGGTTTATGAATCCGCGAATTAAACAAATAAAATTAAATTAAATTAATGGAAAAATGGGAAAATGAAAATATAGAAGTAAAAATTATTAAGACAAAACACAATAATCAAAATGAAAAATAGAAAAATGGGAAAGAAAACAAAATAATAAGGAAAAATATTTTATTTCATGATAGTTGTTTTCTTTCGTTTTTTACTCTCCAACAGTCAAAGTGAAACCAAATCCAAGTTGCACCAAATGGTTGTTATTAAACTGTTTATGGCTATTTTTATCGATAAGTGCAAATCGACGGCTGTGTAAATATGTTGATGGGACACATTGTGTAAACAAAATGGGACACATAAATCGATTTGCGGGAGAATCTTCTTCCTTTTTTTAAAGGCGTATTTTGTTTCTTTTGCCCTTCCATGATATATTTTTCAAGCAGCTTTCCCTTGTAAAAAAGGTTAAAAAAACGTTGAGTCTTTTGTCCGGGAAAATGATCCTCTCCCCGGTCGAGACTTTCTTTCTCTCTCTAGTTAAACGATTTCGCAGTATGAAGCGTCGCACAGCACACGAAACACCAATCCTGTGGGAAATCGTTTCAAAAGGTGTCCCAGGCGTGCGAGTAGCCAGTGATTTAGCCCATTCCCAGACCGATACGGCGTCAGATAAGATAACGTGCCCTGTATGCGTCATGTGTGATGTGGGGCGTCGGAAGTCCCGTGGTGGTGGAAGCGCCACGTTCGGTCACGAAGAAGACGGGGAAGAAAACCGTCCCAGACACAATGCTTACTGATGATGGGCTGCTTATGATGATGATTAATAACATTAAATTACATCCATTAATAAAATTGAACACAAACGACGTGAGCACGCATACGCCCGCCCTACGGCCATCCACCTTTCCTCGGGAAGGACATAAATACGTGTTTTTGTGTGTGTGGGACACGCTGAAAGTATGTGCCCACCTACGTGACCATAGTTCCATAGCGGAGAAGTTTCCTGGACAAATACGCTAATGGTAAAAATAGGAGTGTAAAGATAGTTTGATCCAAAATGGGACGTCTAGGTCGATGGGTTTCTCCCTTATGCACTATTCCAGTACCGCTCAATGCCTAATGGTGCTTTCTACGGTGATTTTATTAACGTTTTTAGTGCCACAGTCGGAACCGGGAGCAAAAGTGCGTACACGAAAAAAAAAAAAACAGGACGAGTTCTGCCACTACCATTCAAAGTCTATCGATTGTGAATCGTCACGCGAACATCCTAACGACCTCGTACGCTTGTTTTATATTCTGTTTTTAGACGATAGACTTTTTCTCCTCTTCGTGTTTTATGTTTATATTTACTCGCAGGAAGTGTACAGCTCATAAAACACGTAAAATGTAGTTAAGATGACTAGAATAGCCATAAAGTGCTGTGGATAAATTAGTAACTTAATGGATAATGGAAAATTACTACAACAGATATGGAACCAATACATGTTATTAGAAAAAAAATCAATGTTTCTAAATACAATCACTCCCTAACACCATTACGTAGAATATTAGGGATTGTTAATTTATTTATGTTTGCCATGCCATGATAGAACAATTCATACAATTGGTCCACTGAATAAGATTGTGTGGCTTAGATGTAAATATATTGCAGTTATTGGAGCTTTTTCCCGACGGCATTGCATTTTTATTCGTTTATTTGCTATCCAAACATTTGAAGCCGCTCAATATTCTCATGTCTTTTCCAGCATGACAGCTTTTAAAATATTAGTCGTCGATTTATGGTTCACTGCTTACTCCAACTTCGTTTAAATGACCATCTAATGACCGGGTATAATTTTCACCTTTCATTCAATAACTTTAATAATTCTAACTCTTCAATAAGATTTTATAGTTGTTTGAAGATTTACTCCAATTTAATTTAAAGATTTTTGCTCGAATAAAAATGTAAATGCTAATGACAGTGGTTAGTTTTGCCAGCCAGTTTTTTATGAAGCGCTAGTAGCTGCCAAACGTCAAAATGCATTAAAAAGCTAACACCTTGAAGCAGATATATATTTGTCTGCTATTTGTGGCTAATGCTATTCAAGCTAAATGGACCATCGGCAAACAAGGTTAACTTTCATTCTCGGGGCGTAACCGGTATTACGTGTGTTATGTGTGCGGCCGCATTACCACTCATATACACCTGATGATCTCATTAGAAGATGTTTTCCGCTGCACCATTTCCAACACTTAATTGTGCGCCTGTAGTGGTCACATTGGTGCACCCGTGTCCACGTTTCGTCACCCTAAACACGCGCTAACGCACGGCACAAAAATGGCGTACTTAGGGCAACCTAATAAGGCAAACACATAATAAGGCAGTGCACACACATATAGCGGTGGGCCAACCTGTCGAAGCGTTACAATCCTTGCACCTTTGCTCATGTGTGGGTTTGTGTGTTATTTCATTTAATTTTTTTTTGTGTTTGTTTGCTTGCTGTGGGGATGCACACTTTATTAGCACACCGCGCCATGACACATGTTTCGCACCGGCTTAAAACACCAGCCCGGGGGGGGGGGGGTTTCAGCTTGTACGTTGTGGTTGCCTGCCGCCCGGTTGTCACTGTGCACCCACTGCACCACAGAGATTTTCTCCGCTCCTTAGGGAAAATGGGCGAAGGGTTTCTGTACGTGCATCGTATTTTTTTTTTCATTTTGCGCGCGCCATGCAACTCCACACGGGAAGAAACCCGATACGTATGCAACCCGGCCGTTTGTCCGCCATTTCGCTTTACGTGCATGCGGTTTCCCAAGTGCAATGAGCGATTTTTTTTTGTTCTGCCGTTCTTTCCTTTGTTTCTTACTTACATTATGTGCTCTGAGCAGGTGTTGCTGCATTTCATCGTATGCAGTATGGTTAGATGAACGAAAGAAAAAAAAAACAAGATTCCATTAGAGTCGCCATTTTGAATGTGAGGTGATATGTGGTGGGAAAGGATTAGATATGAGGCGAGAAAACAAAAAATGCAGCGGACGCATAATGATGGCGTACACTCCCCCCCCTTGGTAGCAAGGACACGAACAAAAGCGAAACTCCATAATGTTTTCCCGGTGTTGCCGGGAACTCCCCTAACCCTGTACCGCATGGAGCTTCCATTTTGCGGCATCGTGCAGTTATTGTGTCGCACGGTACGCAATGCAATTAAAATGGGTACGCACACAAAACCCTTTCCACCACGAAGGATGCAAACATGGGCTATCTTTCTATTGTATGTAGGAGATTTTTTTTTCTGTTGAAGGCTTCACAAAAGCACTAACGGAAGAGATGGCTTCAGGCTGGTGCATGATACCATAATATGCTCCAGAGCTGCTTAGTAACTTAGAAGGAGTACTAATGCTTCAGAATACCTCAAAATGTCGGTTAGGATATTTTACCTAATTTTTAAAACTTTTTATAATAAGAAAAACTCGTATTGTATTAGTTTAGTTACATTGAACCTTCAAGATCTGAACCAATTCGCCTCCCAAAAATAAAAAATAAACTGAATCCAGCTCTTCGAAATCAATTTTAAATATCAATTGGTGGTGATCGAGGAGTTTATGATACATTAATTTCTTTTTTCCTTCATTTTCCGGTCATGCCGGGCCATAATATTATGGCCTACTACACTTAGAAATACCGCGTAGTTGGATAATCAAATATACTTACACTACGGAGGAACGATCTGGATGGGTTTTTGGTCCCGGTCCGTCGTGTGAAAGACCGGCCCTGATACCACTATCCCATGGGGACGTCTCAGATACGTTAAGTTAGAAAGCTTAAAACTTAAGACGGCATCCGTGAAACAATCGAGCAGAAACCGTGTGGTGAATCGAAACCGGGTTTTATTGTGCAGAAGAATTTGTTTGTTTCTTCTCAATACTGTTCATCAGTTTTCATGGTAGACAACCGTATTAATTTAATTTCTTGAATAATTTTCTAGCAAAAAAACATGCTAAATAAAATTAGGTTTTATTACTGAATTATCAGCTTTACGTCAACGAAAATAATCATGTAGTTGTAGGTATAGTAGACCCTAATTATATCTTTCAAAAAGCTTGATAGTTTTAGCGACTCCATGCAATATATCAAACATTATCTACTTTAAGCTTTAATTGCTTTTAAACCTTCTGCTAGTTCTTTACATAAAAAAACACGCATGAAACATGTGTCATTCAGACGGATATCCGGAAATTTAGCTCTTTTTTCTGTAAGACTGCATATGCAGTAATGCACAATGGTAGGAAATGTGCAGTGAACGTACGCGTAAAGTTACGAAATGAACGCTCCCCAAACCCCAACAGTGCGCAGTATCTCACGGATATTGTCGTTTTGTCGGCATTAATAATAATAATCAGCTATGAACAACGGCGGTAACGTTTGATGTCCCAATGTCCACTGTCGGTTTAACCGAAAAAGAAGAAACAGAAGAAGTAAAACAAAAAAAAAGTCTAGCGGAGGGGTAACAATAGAAAACTCTTTTTTTTTCAACAACTCCACTTTTCGGTACAATCAACAAGCGTAAACATCGGAAGTGGAGAAAGAGAGAGAAGGAAAAGGCACAGAATATGAATCTATTCCAGAAGCTGTAATAATGAGAAGGAAACAAGACATAAGGAAACGGAATAATGCTCACACGTGGCCGATCAGTGGCCTGGTTGCCGACTGACAGCGCTTAATGCGCATTGGTCAAATCATGTCCAAGGTTCCGGCTGCTTGAAAGCGATCAGACCGACCGCTGCTCCCCAAGCGATGACGTGCTGTTTTCTCAAACAATCCAAAGACTTACTCTTCATGCTCTTTTGTGTCTATGAATTTGACTGCCAAGGAAAGGTAAATCCTGACCGATCCGGCACACGAATTACAAAAGATGTCCCAAAGAAAAAGGGTTGCCGCCACCGGAGTTTCGGAATTAGAGGAAAAGGAATCGAAATTGAATACAAAACATCAAGAAGAAGAAAAACCTCATCCTTTCCGAAGCGACCGAACAAACGAGCGCAAATGTAAACATGCACCGGGCTAAATGATTATCAAAAGAAGCGACCCGCGATATTGGGTACACATGGCCGGCGCTCCCCCAAAACATTTGGTCACCGTGGGATCCAGTTACAAATCTTAGACAAAACAAATTGAAGCTCCCGTGTCGAGCGAGACGCGTTTGGCGAAACTTGCCGAGCACTTTAAGCGCTAGCGGTGGGTTTGCTCTAGGTAAACAAAGCCGGGTAAATGGATGAGCACATTATTTTGCCAATTGCGTTTGCCTTCCAATTAGTACGGTGGTTGGGTACTTCTCATAAATAGACTTTATTTGCTCACGGGATGGAAGCTATTAATTAAAAAAACACATAGTTGCATCAGATCGTTTGGCAGATGGCGATGCAATGCGAACCGTTCCCATTCTTATCTGGAAGTTTAATCGAAACCTAGCCTTCCAAGTCGCTTGTATGGAGGTCTTTATTTTTTATTTAGAAGCGATAAACATCAGTTCATAGCAAATGGTTCATTTCCGGTGCCGGTATGTTGGAATTCCTGTGCAAGGGAAGGTGATTCTTTGATTGATGAACAACCTGTTTACAGAATTTGATACCGATTCAACGAAGTGATGAAGTAATAAGTCCAGGTGGCAAGTGGAACTCGGTGAGAAGTGGTATTTACCGAACGGCTTCAATATTTATTAGCATTTGTTTTATATCAAGCCAACGCGAACTTTTGATGTTGTCCACCATTTTGAAAGCTTGCAAACTCGCCACAAAGCTCGAAGCAACTCCTTCCAACAGTGTTCTAATTGAATTTTAATGATATTGTAGCCACCTTTCTTTGGTCGAAGTTCGTCCAAGGACTGACGCCCTGTTTGTTGGATGGTAATGGTACGGAACGCCACTCCATTGGCGGACTCCGTGGGCAAAGTGGCATTAGATGGGATACGGGTCAACCGTCGCTGATAAGGGTGTGTCCAGTTCTGAGTGCAAAAGATCATTCAACGATCGTTTGCTCAACAACTCCAAGGGGCAACAAAAAAAAAAAAAAATACCGACACTAATCTTGCCCATCAATGAGGTGGTCCATTTGGTGGAGTACCTTTTGTACCGAACGGACTGCAATTAGTGTGGCTCGACCAGTGGACAGGACTTTTCCACCTTGCTGTGTTTGTGTGTGCGTTTTTGTGTCTTTTGCGGAATAAATTAACCAGCGACGAAGGTGCACTCTTAAAACCGGCTGCGTAAATGAGTTTATTTATTTATCGTATACAGTATCCAGGCGGGGTGAATGGTTTTTCTTTGCCGGTGGTCACACTGATGCGGCCGAGGTGCCATTTTCCAACACGGCCGGATCGAACGTCGCTGCGGAACACGTTCGCCTTAATGGCATCTGACACATGATTAATTTTTACGCCATTACAACGCCAATCCAACAGCCCAATGTGGGGGCAAGTGACAATTCCTTTATTTATTTTTTTCTTTTAGGTTTTCGCTTACCACCCGCTCGGTAGGGAACCAGTTCTTTTTTGTCGACCGAGTGGTCGTTGTGTGCGAGCAGAAAAGGGAGTCTTTTGCAAGGACCATTAGCTGCGCTATTAGTTGCGTGCTTTGGCACAGGCGAACGGATCGATGGATGCCGTGTGCCATTAGAGACGATGGCGTGAAGCGTGTGTTTGCGTTCGATGTTTGGCATACGATTAGCATAATCAAGCCCGGAGTTATGAGCGAAAGGATAATTGGGTGATTGAGCGAGGCCAGGATCATCCGGTTGTGCTGCGTGGTGTGCGTCGCGACCGGGTGAAGGACCTTTCGGAAAAGGAATAAATATGTATTTTTTTCACATGCATTGTGCTTTAACTCATTATACTGAAATAGGTCAATAGATTGAAGCATAATTGCTTTATATTTAAAATGTCGAAAACAGGGTTAATTTAAACGATTTTAATATGGAATTTGTTCACGAAATAAGGTCCTACAGTTCGTAACATAAAAATATGGTTGGCAGTTTATTTTGGTGAAATTAATCTATTTTGTTTTTTTTTTTTTAATACAAGTTGTTTTAAAGAGCCTCGATCATTATAGTGGCAAAATATTATGCAACAATCTAAAAAAAACTATTTAAATAAATATAAATAGCGAAAGTTTTTTAATAGAAACAAACAACAAACAACCAAATTAATTGATCAATTCAATTATCTCCATCAAATTGCATTGAAAATAATAAATTTTCCTTAAGTGATGCATTTTACCCCATGTTCCCCTAAATGATCAATTAATCTCTTTTTTATAAGAAAAATGAAAAGGAATACTAAAGTTTGGCGATCAACTTCGTCTAAAATTAACAGCCCAAATAGCCCTCGCTTATCAAATGATAAACACTCGCCTGTCAAATCCTCTCAACAGCGGCGCCTTTGGATTGACGTTTAAGTTGATAGTACGCTCCGGTAATACGGTTATCGTGGATGAATAAAACAAAAACAATCAAAACCGTTTTCCCCACGTTGAAACATTTTTGCCCTAAACCCCATTTCAAAGCACCACAACATCGGACAGTCTACCGAGACTTATCAGTTTGGTTTGGGGTGTATGGGTAGCACAAAATTAAATGATGTCACGCCAATGACTACTACACGAAGAAAAAAACTCCACTTCAAACACTTCAATGCCGCCCCAATCGGGTGACCCAAAACGGCATCTTTTGATGATTTTGTCCAAAGTCCAGCAACAAACAGAACAGAAAAAAAGGAATGTTCTTTTAGTTGTTAAGTTGTGTTGTGCAGCTCACATGCAGAAGCATCTCGTGCGTTTGTTATTTTTAAGTCAAGCCTTCAAAGACCTTGATCTTGAGTAATTTGAGTGGGTTTATGTTTCAGTTTTGTATGTTGGTTTTGTTTTACGTTTTGTCTCATTTGTTGGTTGCAGCCGCCTGTTAATGGCTATCACTGCGCAATGGTCCCAGGGTTGGCGGAAGATGAAGTTCTGCGATTTTAAACTCTGCCTCGCGCATGGAAACGATATATGGAAATAACCAGTAGCTGCCGGCGAGGCGATAAAAGCACTAATGAAACGACTTTTTATATGTTCGGTGGTTGTTTTATTTACTTTTTTTTTTGGTTTTCACTGACTTGCTGCTCACGCGCTGACTTCATTCATTTGTTTTTTTTTGCTCGTCTCTCACACGAGATACTGGTCTTTAGAGTGGAAAAGCTCCACCGTGGACAACACCAGCGTGCTTCCCTTCCACTGTATGCTATATTGAATTGTTTCTTTCATCTTCGTTTAACATTTTTCGGATTAAAAAGGGTAAACGCCGGTTGGGATGGAGGGAAAAGAATAGAGAGAGGGGAGATAGCGAGAGAAAACATTAAATGTACCACCCAAAACGCTTCTCCAGCACCGGGAGGCACGTAAACAAATTAAAACGAATACTTTATTGCATCGTATTGGCCCCCAAAGCTGCTGATTCTTTTTTGAAGGCACAGTCAGCGATTCTAGAGTGCTCTGGTGTGCGTTTAAATGAAACTTTTTCGCCTCTCCCAACCGTGGGTTTCGAGTGGATTCATCCCCGTATCAAACACCGGAAGCCGTGGAGTGAATTTCTAGCCAGCTTCTAAGGTGCATCGCGTACCAAAAAGCCATGATTTGGTACATAACGTTCATTAGTTTATTGCATCGCCCGAAGGCTTCAAAGGTGAGGTGTCTCCTAATCGGCACCCGGAAACGTAATTTACACCCGGTTTTGGTGGCTTGCCAGAAGAGTGCGAGGAAGCGAGGGCGAAAACCTTGAAAGGTTCAGTTTGAACGCATCTCGGCACCTCGTAAAGATGGTGAGTTCATTATTATCTAATGTGGATTGTGGGAAATTGGGCCCGAAACCCTCCAATTACATGGGTGACTTCCAGTCCGATAAGCGACGAACCCTTTTGCCTCCCATGGGTGTCTGATGGAGACGCGTTTTCTTTGTGGGTCGTGTATGATATGATGTGATAATCGGTGGTGCGTTTTTGAATTCCGATTAAAAAACACCCCCTCCTTCTTGTTCCCTTTTCCTCCCGAACACCCGCGTTCGGGCTCCCGTGTCTAATAAAGCTATCGGTTTATCGGCACGCATCCTTTACGCTTTGCTTTTCTCATTCTCTCGGTCGGTCGCCTGGTGTGTCTAATTGAATATTCCACTATTAATTACCACACCACGCAGACAGGCACGTTTTTATGGCAAGGTTTTCTTCTGTCCGGTTGTTGATCATGTCACCCCAACCGGGGTGTAGAAGTCCACTCTTTTGGGGGATCGCCATTGAAAAAGAAAGATCAGTTCGTGGCAAGCTTCAATATCCCAAATCGTGGTCGTCGCCATCGTCGTCGGGAGGTGGCTCATTAACGTACGACGATGCGATGATCACCGCCACCGGACTTCCTTCGTAGGGTGGGTCGCTCGGGAAGACTTAGGGGGATGATGGGGCGGCTGGGCCGTTTTCTCATGGGAAAGGCAGGTACGGTCGCTCACATCGTCCAAAATATCTGTGCGGTGTAATAAAGAGTGAATTTTTTAAAAAAATTCCAACTCTACCAACAGACACACAAATGGCCGTGTGAGACCACACGGGATGCTGGCGGAATGTTTTCTTCCCTTCTTCACTATCATTCTTTGCCTCTTCATTCCTCATTTATTGTCACCCTTCGGTGTGGAGTTGACTGTCTGTTAGCTCCTCGCCGGTTCCAGATTCCAGTCGTTTGCATTTTCGGACGGTTCGATAATAAATAAATTGTCCAATCAACACCCGTGTCGTCAGCGACACGCACACTCATGTTGTCGACTCGGTGCGGGTTGGAAAAAAGATTTGTGGAACTCTCTTTGCAATATTTATGTGGGGCTATATCCCATCCTTGAACCGTTGTGATCTTTTGATCGCTGACTGTATCATATGCGTGCCGGAACAAACCCAACAAAACATCTTTACAACTCACTGCTGAGTGACTCTTGTTGCAATCAAACAACTTTTTAAATGTTACAACCACAATTTGGCAACTGAAACACCGACAAGACTTTCCATTGCTTGCGGATTATAAAAATGTTAACCTTGCACGATGCAAAAAAGCACCAGAAAGGTCACGAAACTCCTTTCAGAAATCATCTGATCAAGTTTTGACATTCAAAAAAAAATTGCACTACCTAGCGACATTGTTATGTCATTTAATTATCTAATTTCTTCGAACGAAACTTCAAACCCCAAAACTATTCCAATTATTTACCCCTTCGGATCCTTCTGAGCAGGATGCCAATTTGTAACGTTCACATCAGGTATTTGCTACAGTATTTATACACTTCTACAAATAAACCATCAATTCCGCTCGTTCGGAGAAGTCAATCAGCGAAGAATTTGGGTTTCGGTCGAGCCCAGAACCGATCGCTTCTTGGAAGCAATTAGTCGAATTTTAATTAATTGAAAGCAAACATTCCTGGTTGGAGTTCCGAATCGGATGGAAAAAAACTGCACCCCGATGTCACATAAACAACCGTTTTCAATCGAACCGTTTTTCGGGGTGGAATTGGTTTTTTTATTCTAAAATTTACAAACCTACCATTTTGTTTTTTTTTCTTTCTCTTCTGTGTTGGATGTGTATATTTTATGCAGTTGAGTAGATAATAATCAATTTGTCAATTACTTGGCCGTTTTCTACCTTATTTATGCTTCATAAAGCACCGACTTGTTAATGTGCTGTCACTTGTAATAACTTGCACATTTTTACGATTACTAAACAACCGGCTCCGCATCACTGCAATTGTTATGAGCTGCTTATCTTCCTGAAGCTCAATCACTCATATATGCAACACGCACAGCTCTCACGCTCTCTCTCTCTCTCTCCCGTGCCATGTAAAGTATGGTTCAACACCCAGGAGGTGTTTTTAATGACTGACGTCTATTGCTGAATGTCTCCACCGTAGGAAACTCCATCACGTACTTCATCACGCAACGGACGATCACGCACGCAAAACCATACACGTAAAGCTTATCCCATTAGCGCCGAAGAAACCGATTCGTGCGTATATCATGTTCGGCCACCGGTCGACAAACTGGATGTATCGTAATAATAATAACGTCATTAAAAATCCTTTCAGCACCAAACCGAAATCGAATGTCTGACGACGTTAATATTCTTCCCGTTCGCGCAATAGACACACCATAAAGGCGTAATATTAATTTCATAATTTTATCATTCGATCTTTCGTGTTCGCGTTCTCGCTGGCCTGGGATCGATCGACAGGATGGATAGAAACAGAAAAACGGTTACGCTTTATCGCTGCCCCGTACGGATGACCGTACGGAACGGTTTTATGGCTTTTCGCCGTCGATTGATTTTTTACGATCCCCCGAGTGGCGTTGGCATATCATCATCTAGACTTTCCGCTCGCAAATGAGACGCTAGCCCCGTTCCTGCAGGAGGGCAGGTGGAGATCGAATCGGATCGAAACAGCATATAGCGTCTTTTCGTCGTAAAAATATTGCTTTATTCCTGCCACGATCCGGTCAGGTCCCCGGAGGTCCGAAAACACTCGCATTCTCACGCGTGTGTACTAGGGAATGATATTTTAGATTGATTAGAAAATGTTTAAAGGAATCCTTCTTTTATCTATTAAACTGCTTTATTCTTGCAAAGGTTCTTATGGAATCGTTTATGAGACCTGGTTCGATTTACGAGCCACCGGTCGACCGAAAACACCCATCGGTCGTCGTTTTTTTTTCCTCTTTCGAACACCAAAACGGTTTGCTCCCACAACACGGGCCCCGTTTGTCGATGATCGTAAATTAATTTAAGGCATAAAACACAAAACTATTCCCTTACTGCTGCTGCTGCTGTTGCTGGAACGTTTTGGTGCAGCATCACCCCAAAAAGGGGAAAAACTTTATGAGCTGGCGTTTCGCGTTGATGTTGTTTCCAACAAACACAAGCCGACTTGCACCGTAAAAGCGGACAAAAGAGGAGTGAAAATAAAATCCCCCCCCCGCCCCCCTCCCAGTCTCCCACACTGCCCGCAACGGAAAAGTTTGTGAATTAGTAGGCAGAGAATATCGATAAAACTACCTAATAATGACGACGCGGATGATGGTGATGATGGCGATGATTATGATGGCCGGCCCAATAGGACCCAATTGTTTCGGGCGACTCTGTTGATGGTTATTCTTAAGCTTATTAGAATATTTATACGGTCGTAAAAAAAACCCGGAGCCGGATCGTAGCTGAACGAGGGAAACAACTCATGGACACCTTCCACCGTGGAATTAGGTTGGGAGAGATTTTCTCTTTCCAGCTGGTGATCGAAAATTAAAAGATTACAAAGTATTAACATGATCGGGGACGGCTATTACATTGATGGGAAATCGAAAAAAAAAAATCAAAGTTTAATAAGGGATTTTTTTTATTTTAAAAAATCTTCAAACATCAAGTTAAATTGAAGAAATTATTGAAAAATTCTTATGACGCTATAAATATGCTATAAATGTCTATTGTTTGGCTTAGTAAATAACTTATTTAAAAATTATCGCTGTTTGCTATAAAAACTAGCTATAATTTATTTGCGTAACTTGTTGCCACTAGCAGACATAACTGCTAAAAAAAATTTGATATTATTCCCAATTTTCTTATTTGCATAACGTTTTGCCTTCAGCCGTCATAAGAATTATATTCAAAGGAGTAATAGGACATATTTCATTGTTGTGAGATTATCTCGCTCTAATATTTCCACTCATTTCAAGAAAATATTTTTCACAATTTTCTGTGGAAGCTGCAATCGTATCACATGTTGCTCATATCAATCATATTTTTCTAACACAAAAAAAGGTATTATGAACAAAACGGACCGGAAAATTTGTCAAAAAAGACACACCACGTAAAATAATGATGGCGTTACGGTACGATTCGCATGACCGGAGTGATAAGAACCGCAAAAAAACCCAAAAGGAACAGCTTTATCACCGAAACCTATCTCCGGATCCGAACGGGTAATAAAATTGTTTGCCAAATTTTTCATCGCATCCCTTTTTTTTTTTTTGTTGGGAGGGCAGCAAACAAAAGAAAACAAACGGATTCAAATAAATTCCTGTGCAACACTTACACACGGGTGGCTACTAAATCGTGTCCATCTGGAGGTTTGAATTTCAAATACCTGACCCAGGAAGATCTCGTTTCGGGGCGGTTGATTTATGTGCTACCATTTTACGCCAGCACAGGCGCTCGTACAAACCCGTACAGGGGGGAAAAAGGATCTATAAATCGTTGATGCGATTGCTGCTGCGGCGACTGCTAAGCCCCGGTCGAGTGTCACCCAGAAGCCGCAGCGAGTCAAGAAACAACTGGGTAAATTAGACGGATAAGAAACATAGATATCAATTTAGATAAGCGCTGCGAAGCGCTTTGCGCATTTAATTTATTCGAATTCATTAGGCCACCGAGGTTTCCGATTGCGTCGTCGAATCTTGTGCCGATCGCGCCCCGTACGTACGGTGTCTAGTGGGAACGGAGAGGCTATCCCCCGAACCCTGGCACCGAAAATGGGAAGAGGATGCCATATATGCGTGTGTCACCTACCTTTTAACTGCGAATAGTAAATTCGAACCCGTCGTCGGTTCGGGCCAGAGTGTGAGAAGAGAATTCCAAATAGGAAACCGAATTCCACCATTCGCTAGCTGCTGTACCTCGTGGTGGTCGCTACGGTTGATAAGCGAATGGTGGCCTATCGGTGTCCAGGCGGGATGTGCTCGAGTGGGCGCGAAACGGACATTTTAGAAATGTCCGCTCGACAACCCCCTCCCCAAGGAAAGCTATTCGGTTGGATCGAAAGCGTTTCGAAAATCCGGAGGCACTCAGCGCAAATTGCTATATCGAGATAAATTTATGTGCCAATAGCTCGCGGTGGTATCTGGGGGGTTGAGCCTGCGGTAATAAGCGGACAGACAAAACAAACATGTATTAAATCAACAACCCTGCACCTAGGTGTGGGACATAATGCCGCGCGAGCTCATTAGCCCCGCGTTGGGGAACTTTGCGGTGAGATACGGACGCGAGTATACGGTCGAACGCAACGGCGGTGTCAAAGTGCGATCGATTTAGTATTCCCAACCGGTTCGCGAAGCCGTCGGCTGTTTCGATAGCAGCTTTTCCTCCTCTACCTCCTTCTTCCCAAACCCCCCCCCCTTCTGCACTAAAGCCGGTTAAATGGTAATTATCTAACGGAAGGTGTAGCAGTAGGCAGACAACGGCTTCAGACTCACCAAACCGTTTCAGGGAACCGGTTACGGTTACGTTCGTTTCTTCGTTCGCCTCATCTGCTGCTTGTTGGCGGTGTGGGGACACCCCGGTGGTGCTACCGATACGTACCAGATTCACAGCCGGACGAAGCGAAGGTACAAACTAATTAGTCCGATTGAGAATCGATAGACATGTCATCGCACACCGGTAATGAATCGATCCGTCAAAAACCACCCACCGTGGAGGATGTCTTTCTGTTTTACTCTTTTTTCTTTTTGGCTTAAAGCTCTCCGTCCTGATCCACAAGATGGACGCGACAAATGGTTTCTGAGTCTAATGAAGGCACTAATCTGTATCTGCTTCGTGTACTGGATTGGGAGAACGTTGACGTGCAAAGACTTTGCATAACTGAACGTGGTAATGTTGTGTTCTGTATCATTGATCGATTGCAAGCGAAACAACCGTGTTGACTTTCTAATGAGTGTCATCTGTCTTCGATAGTTGTTTCAGGGTCAATTATTGTGAGGCGAGTATGAGAAAAGACATGTCAAATGTTGCCAATAATGAAGAAAGAAACATTGGAGTCTTTGAGATCCTGAAGTTACTTGAAGACTTACAGTTTTAGACGACATCTTCCTAACAATTGAGTACATATCAAGTATGTCAGTTGAAGACATTAGCCTGAAGGAATTCTTCAAATTTATTAGTAATTTTCGCCTGCTCCTATGGCAATTATGGAACAGAACTTCCTCCAAACTTCCGAAGAACTTCCACGAAGAAATCATTTGGGGCAAAAAGGTCTCTGGTGAGACACTTGTCGGGAAGGTGTTCGGAACGAATTTCCAGAATTTAGAAATGTTAAACTTCTGGAATAAATGAGGCGTAACTTCTTCAAAATGACCAAAATGTCGAGATTTGGTGACAGAATCGAGACATAATGACTCATTGCGTTCCGGTTTGAGATGGAAAACTGCAACTGGGATTTTGAGGAAGTTGCAAGAAGAAAGACTTAATGTGGATGGTTACATCAAGCTTCCAAAAACTGTTGTCAGGCTCTGGATATCAAGATTAGCCCGGGCCCAGGATTTTTTTCCAGGGTCTGAAAACGATTCGGGTCCTTCATCGACATTTTAGATGGTTATTTAAAATCATTAGTGTGAGTTAAACTTACTATATTAACACCTAACACTCTGTATCTCGTCATTTTATAGGGAAGAGATGGAGCTAGAGATGTAGCCTCCTTTTCTTAATCATTCTTTATAGTTAGTTTCATAAAAAAATTGTTGAATTCCCTACGCAATGAATGTTATTTTCCCAAGCAATTTTTAAATCCTTAAAAAAGAACACATTATTTTACCAGTTTCTTACTGCTAGTGTGGTTTGTTCCCTTTTGATTTTTATTATAGTTTTTCCACACTACTTTTGAGCTCATTTTTAATGTCACCACCTTTTATGGTTATCAACTCTCACTAGCATCTTCCCTTTTCCATTTTTTTGTTCATTCCTTCCCCCATTTCCAACCTTTCCTTTCGCTTTCCGCGGTTGCTTAATGCATTCCCAGCGAACGGTGAACCCATCCCCAGCTTAACGTATTGATTAAAACAATATTATTAACGCAACTGGCTGCTGCAACCCGAGCATGGCCGTTTGCCCACGGAAGCCACGGACCTCACAGAGCGCCTGATAAGATAGTGTCGGTCCCGGACAAAGCTGTTTGAAATTATGCCCTCTTTCTTCTTTCGTTTGTTTTTTTTCTAAAGAAGTGTTTCTGCTCCTTCCCTTCCCATTTCTTGTTCTCGTTTTGTCACACTAGAACACCCTGGGACACCTTCGTTTCGTTCCGTTAAATCTGTTTCATTTTGTTACTTTAAGAAAAAACATCCTGCTCCTGACAGACACACTAAATTACGGGAAAATATATATAAAAACAGTTGATTGCGACATTCCACGCTAGCCTGCGAGATACTAAATTGATACGTTTTATTTCATCTGTCCGTTGCCTGGCCCGTGTGCAAGCTGGGAAAGGGCATTTGAGGTTTCTAAAAAATCAACCCGGAGCAATGGGAAAAGAACAACCGCCCGTGCAGTGGACATAAAGCCCACCCAGATGGACGACCGGTGCAATGAACGGGCGCCCGAAGTGCACTTTCCGTTTCGGCAGGATTAAGACCGTGTATTTTTTTTTGGGAAGGTTTCGTGCCAACACGGGCGGTCAGTTCGATTTGTCACCGACACAGTACGGCAAGAACTTCGGAACTCGGGGAACGAAATCGGGGGGGAACTGTTAATTAATCCATCGTAAAAATCCAGTATTCCAGTTCGGAGCCATTTTGCACGTTCTTTTACGACTTTTTTATGTGTTTTTTCTTTCCTGTTCTTTCTCCCGACGTTGGCAACAGGGTGAAGATTATGCAGGAAATATGCACACGCACTATAACCGCCGGCCGGTGACTTTGATAGTGCTTTATCTTCGCTTTTTTTGATTATCTTCGGTAGATTGCATTTCGATTGGCAATCGTAAAAGTGTAAGAAACGTTTCTTCCTAGACTGCCCATTCATTGAGGTTTGTGTGGTCCGCTTTTTGTCGTCAAGTCGGGCGAGTTAATAAGAGCTGGATTAGAGGCACATTTCACTGCCAATTTCCTTTCGATGGTGCAATTGGGAAAGATAACGTAAAGATGAAAGGTGATCTGCCTCCCCTGAAATAGACCCCTTCGCTTTAGCGACTAATTTGTCACTTCCATTATGAGTCAGCTAACAAGTTCATTATAATTACCGACCATTCCGGGGTCACTTCCGGTGGCCAGATTCGGGAGCTTCCGGGTGGTTTCGGTGCAGAGAAAGAAGGTCGAAGATGACCACCTGCTCGATCGAACCGAAAACTCCAATAAATACGGGTACCCCGGTGACAATGATGGCCGCCCAAGATGATGATCGAAAACGTTAACTAGCCATGGCTAGGCTGATGCCCTCCGGTGAGCAATTATAGGGAACTGGAAAAAGCCGAAAAAAGAGAGAAAAAAAAGCAAAAACTCTCCTTCACCAATTCTAAAAACAATCAAACGGTTCAAACAAGGAAGTTCCACCTATTAAAACGGCGTCAAAAACGAAAACAACAAACGAAGAGAATGGAACAGGAGGAAGGAAGGGGGGTAGGGTGGGGGGAGTAAAGCAGGATGCTGTGAAATTATGATTTCAACCTCGGTGGTGGTCTTGGTGGCCCACCACACGGTACCGATGACGGTGAGAAAACCGATCGGAATCACCTTTTCGCGTTCGTTTACTTCGAAGACTTCAACCCGCGGTTGAAGCGGACGACGAACGTTATTAATGTGCTGCTGCTCGTGTGCACCACCAGCACCAAACGACCGCCGTGGTACGGGAATTATTCACTCACTGAACATCACGAAGAACATTTTACCCGTCCGTTCCCATCCGGGTTCACCCTTTTTCCGGCTCAACCACAACCGAGAGCTCATTTGGGGATCTACCGGCCACAAGCACCAACGAGTTCATTTGGATGCAAGCGATGGAGGCTGCACTTTCTAAGTTCCCCACAAAAATGGGAGAAAGAGAGAAAGAAAAAAGAAACTCACCACTGGGAAGGACTGCACTTTTGCGGACACGAAAAACGATTACATTGACTTTTGGCCCGCGGGCTCAAAGTCTTCAGTGTTTGTGGCGCTCTATCAGAGCCTTCGGAGTGGTGGCGAGCTTCAAAACGGGTGGCCCAAAGTGGGGTGTTTCATGTTTATGAACCCCCATTTACCCCCCCCCCCACTCTTCCACACACTCACACAGAGATGAAAGAGGGCGTGGTGTATTTTGGAGTGGATTTTCTTTTTTTTAACTTCGCTATTGCACAGTGCACTTGGCAGCAGTTGAAGAGACGGTGCGCGAATGGCAAATGGCTGTTTGGCGCTTGATTAACCCGTTGCACCACCAGTTAGTAGTACCCTAACCAATTAATGGAAAAACGTGGAAAAATGATCGAACGGAGAGAAGCGGGTGATGGCCCCCCGAAAACGACTAAATTATCGGACACCAAAAAACCAAAAAAAAAACCCGATGAAACCAAAGTAAAGTTGAAGACCCCAAAAAATCATTCACCAATGCCCAAGTGTCCGGAGCGGAAAAAAAACGGAGTTCCTCACCCAAAACTTCATGAAAGATTGTGTGAATGGTGAAATGAAACTGAAGGGGTTGAAGAACGGGAGTTCAAGTGAGGGCGCGAGTGGCGAAATTATTTCGACGACGCGATCATCGGCACAATCTTACCCGTCCGTCCCAGGACTGGTGAGCGGCAAAGCGAGAGGTTTTACGAGAAAAGGAAGTTTCGAATGAGCTTAAGATGGAAAAATTAACAAGATAATGCTTAAACCATCTGGGGCTGGTGATCGTGTGTACATTCGACGTGGAAGCGAAGTGCGGAGTGGCGAACGGAGGTCGGTTTGGAACTTCGAAATGGACGCTCTTGGCGTCTCAACGGCGTACCACCCGGTGGAGTATGATTATTTAATCATTATTTCTGACCCCGCTACTTTGCCCGCTTCTTTTGGGCCACGAATCACCGTTGGATGGTGTTTTTTTTTCGTAAGACGTGGGATGTTTAATGAAATGATGATTGGGACCTCCGGGATTCTTGGCTAGCTGGAACGGGGCACGAAGGCGAATTCGTGAAGGTAATGGTTGTTGGTTTCAGTTGCGGAATTGATAACAGTTTCGGTTGTGGTAGCGAGGTGATGACAGTGATCGAGGATCGAGGTAAATGTTATATCTTCATCAAGTGAATGATCAACCATTTTCTTTTTGCTTTTGCTGTGAACGCTCGGAAACGATGATGCAACGCGAGATAGCCTCGGAAGGTGCGGAACAGCAGGAGTAATTTCATAATTGATTGATATAAATGAGGATGGATAACTATCTCACAAAAAAGATCATATTAGTATTAACTAATATTTGAGGAGGTCTAATACGACCTGGTTGTCATACAATATAAAAATATGTCCTTTCTTTGATTATTATACAGTGCTTAACAGAAGTATACGAACACTTGTTTTTTTTTAAGAATAAAGGAAGAACTAGAAGAGTTACCTGAATTTGATGTTGTAATAAGTTGTAAAGGAAAAAAGAAAACGCCTTTTAACAAGAAAAAAAATACACACATTTTACTTTTTTTTTGCACAGCGACTATACTAACAGCAACAAAAAAGTTAATAATATTTGTCTATGATCCACAATGTTTAGATGTCGCTTATTCAATACAAATACATATTTGGAAAGGTTATTAAAAATGCCTTAAGTCATATAAAATGGGTTAAAGTCATGTGTTATCAAAAATATGCGAAATATTTGAATATTTGTAGCGTTAATAAAATTATTCAAAATATTTTTTTTTAAATTGTTGTTATAAGCTACTTGTATATTGTACTATTCTTTAAACTATTACAATATCGGAGAAATATATTTTCCTAAGAAGCTGTTCGTATAGTTATGTTATACGAAGGAATTCTGTTGTGCAAAAAAAAATGTAAAGGATGTGTAGAATTGTAATTTCTTTTTCAAAATGTGTAGTTCATTATTTTTTACCAACTGACTAGAACATCAATTTCAGCTTACTCTTTTAGTTCTACTTTTTTATAAAAAAGCAGATGTTCGTATAGTTTTGTTAACCACTGTATTAGTTACTGCTGAGGTGAATATTAGATGAGGTGAAAATTAAAATTAAAATGTGTCATTAGTGTGAATTCTTATCCAACCCAATGATCATCCTTCTCATTAGCCATTACCAGATGTGCATAAAGACACATCACACTCACTAGGTGATAAATCAAACCGATTGCTACCGGTGTTTTGTTAACCGGTGAGCAAAAACACATTCGTCAGTGGATTCGTTCGCAGATTATTTGCTTCCGAAGAAAAAACACTGCAAGCAAGTAATCGGCTTGTATGTCTTCTATTTAAATAAAAAAAATGGGAAACACACAAACGAGAGACACAGCCAAAGCCATAAAAACGAATGTATCTAATTAATCAGGTAATGGAAATAATGAGCGGCCTTCCCGGAGGGGGGCTTGTCGTTTTAGGAATGGTGTGAACGACACCACTAGCTCTCTTACAGGTCCGTCCAGCAGCAAGTCAGTAGAAAGTGCTGTGTGCAAAAAAACAAAACCTTATACAAAGAACCGGATCTACCAACTAAACATGATGTGCATGAGTTTATTTCGCAATAAAAACTCTATTCTGATCAGTAGTTTAAGTACATCGTAGCTAGGAACTGAACTCACACAAAAGAATTGCGTCTGTTTCTTCTGGGAATTTTAGAGTTCATTCAAATTCGTAGCTCAGTGTGAGCTAACTTCGTCTAAGATTTTGGAAGGAAAAAAAAACAC
>KB663943.1:8806302-8830555 GCA_000349025.1 Anopheles minimus | reverse complement strand
CCGGTCCACTGTTCCCTGTTGGAGCACAGGGTTTTTACTATCATCTTCTGTCTTCCGGTACACCTGCTACAGTTTAGCGCCGTGTGTGGTCTCGACCCGGAGTGAATCTTTTATTCAACAATCTCGTACATCCGGATCCGCTTCCTAACAAGGGTCATCAGTTCGCTTACTTTATGGCAGCTATTTTGTTTACTACCTCGTTTCAGTTTCGCATTGTTATCATTTTCTAAACCGCGTTTGATACCCCTTTTTTGTTTGCTCCTCTTGAGCCAGTTATTGCCAAAGTTTTGCGACTACACCCGGAAGAAATCATTAAAAATTTAGCTACCTTTCGTCAATTGCCTCTTTTTTCCCGGCGACATTTTACCAGATATTTTATTTTGATGATGTACATAAACCCAACGAAAATGCTCTCAGGCCGTTACAATTCATTACGACCAACATTCTGGCGATTATAATGAAACATTATACTAAAGGTTATGCGTTTTTTTTTTTCTATTTCTTACACCAGACAATCCTGAATTCGATGCACAAGTACCAGCCTAGATTTCATTTAGTTCGAGCGAACGATATACTGAAACTACCGTACTCGACGTTTCGTACCTACGTGTTTAAGGAAACCGAATTCATAGCCGTAACTGCATATCAAAATGAAAAAGTAAGTACCAACTCAGACAAAAAAGACAGGCGCAATAAACCGGAAATTCTTTATGATTGTGCTATTTTTTTCTCTTCGACACCTTTAACAGATAACGCAATTGAAGATAGATAATAATCCTTTCGCGAAAGGATTTCGTGATACTGGTGCCGGTAAACGGGAAAAGAAGTAAGTATAATTAATTTGTTATATTTTACATAAAAAATATTCAAAAACAAATTCATCCAACGATGATGACGACATTCTATTACAATTTAGAAGACAATACACATTGAGATATTGTTGATTGAATCATTTCAATTGTATGCTAACCGAATCTGATCCGAGAATGAAGATGTATTGCCACAATTGATAGGATGTTTAGATCACTGTAACATCCAGACATGTCACGAGGATGGAAATTTCTAAAGAATACAATCACTGCATGTCAGGATTTCACAAGAATAGGGACTAAAAGTTAAACTCACCTCTATGGGGAGAAGCAATGGAAAACCAATACCGCTAAAAGCAAAGGCCCGTTTGTTTGTACTGACATCCTGACAGGATATCGGTTCAGTTCCGGCCATACGTATTGACACACAGTCCGTATGGAGCGCATAGTGACAGACACATTTTCACCCCATTTCAAACAACCATCAAGAAATGGTTCACAATCTGACTTTTGTTTGTGTTGTGAATTAATCTGGAAGGCACAGAGCGATGATGCGACAGTGCACTTTGCGTAAATCATTCACTGCCATCCCCCGAAAGGATCATTGTGTTGTGCAGTTCGATGGATGAATGTTGTTTACGATCGGTAAACTATATCCACATAGGGATATCGGAGTATCGTACAGAATTGCTTTCGAGATGATTAAAACGAGATGAATATTCGAGGTATTTTGAGAATGGACAGAAATCCGATATCGAGAGTAAAGTGTGTTGATGCAATAATAAACAGCTGTAAGAGAAAAAATCCTTGAACACAGATTTATTATACAAAGAATAAGGCAAGTCCCTGAATTCTTTTACGGTATAAAAAAGCGGACTCAATTCTCACTCGCTTACTTTAACAGCGGGAATTCGTCCAAACTCTACCCAGCAGAAACGACTCCGGCCACTAATGATGTCCCGTAAATGGGATGAACGATTGAACCACTTATCCTTAGGGCAAATAAAGAATTTGTATCAAATTCCTTTCCCTTCAGTCCTGGGATCAAATAGCACACAGGGAAAGCAAGAGTTAAAGCAAGAGAACACAACAATTTGCCACAAATCGGTTATCCCCTCCGTCTCATGCTGGAAACGCCGATGGTGACAAATATTTTGACACCCGTGTAATCGTTTTGTGGCCCGAGCGATAATCATAGGTTACAGATTACTGCTGACGTTAGACGTTAGACGACGACATGAACAACCCCTTTTATTCTTTGCGGACGTCCTGCTGGCGTGCGCGCTATTTGCAGAGATGAAAAGGAGTTGGAAAACATTCGAAACATTTCCCACAGCTTCCGACTGTTAAGGTACTGGGTTGGTAGCTGTAGTTTAGGAAAATGAGATTTATTCTTTATTATATAGGAGCATACATATTTATTGCAGTTAGTATAACACTTGCTATAAAATATTATAGAAACAAACACAAAACGTTTTATAAACGTAATACTGTAAGCCCAATAAACATGGGTTATAATTAAATTTTGAAATTAGACGATTTATTGCAATCACTTCATTCTACCCAAGAATGAACACAGCATGAACACAGCACTTTTTCTTTAACCACCAGCAAATTTGTCATTTCAACTGAAGCATTACATCATTTACCGTCCTATTGTTATTCGATAGTCTGTGTGAGTGTGTCACGCTAGATTTAAGTTGCTCGTTTTTTTTACCTCAAACCTGTAACTCACCATCCACATGACATCACTTCCGGCTCTAATCTCCCCCATCATCCAAAACTCAGATGGTGACAAGTTTTGCACCGTTTTATGCCACCCACGGATAAATCATTCTACTTCTTCACCTCAGTGCGCCGATACCGTGCGTCGGAAGTGGATTGTGGGAGTTAAATCGAATAAATCCACCGGATGGATGGACCACCGGTACAGGGGGGGTTTGCGCAAATTCAATGGATGTTTTGTGTAATTTAATTAAAATTGTCAGGAAGGCAGCAATTTTCCCTTGCGCTGGCACTGCGGGATGCTTCTTTATTGTTGCCTTTCGGTGACTTCGACGGTCGTTGTTTGGGAAACCACAGAATATGCTGATGGCGGAAAGCAATGTCTCATTAAAATTCGTTCCCATTTAGTCTGCAGCTTGAGTGAGGTTGATTGAGCGGATTTGAGTGTGCTGTTTGGGTTTTGTTTAGTGATACAACTTTTCCTATGTTTAAATCTGTTAATCATTCACATTTTTAACTCAAGAGCTGGGAGCAAGACACTTCAAACAATCTCGTTTTCCCAGGGTTGATTGATCTGTCTAGTATACCAAGCATCAGTTCCACATGTGGGATGCATCTTGGCTCAACGAACCATTGTCTAGGACATTAATTAACCTGCCCCTGCCGGAATACGGCTGCCAAAAGTGTTCCTGATGCGCATCGAATCCCCCGAATGCCCGGATGTTCGGACAAGATTAAGAAAACCGACCCGATCAACGACCCGTGACAGGTACAATCTACCCGAGGGGTTGTAGAAACACGCCAGAACAATAAAAAAAGCAAGACGTTACCACGATACGATGTTCGGAAAACCTTTCGATATCAATTATCAGATCCTTTCTAATCCTATTTGTATCGGTCGATAAGGGAAACGGATGTGTTGGACTGCTGTTGACCGTCGACTGCAAAATTCATACCATCCGGGTTACCGGGTGGGAAGACACCAACGCTTCTGTGCTGAAGGATAACATAGATGGATATTGTTGAGGAAGAAAAAGCAATCAATTCCAACATCATCATCATCTTCACCGGCAGCTGGACCAGCATTAGGACATTCCTAATCGGCTGCTCGATCGTCTTTTAACGTAATCCTCTACAACCGTACGTCTTATCGATTTGCTTGATTTTTCGCTACCGTGAAAAATCTGCTACCGAACGAGAAAACGCCTTACAACTATTCCCCTACCGCAAACAACAAGAAAACGAAGTCAAATCTTCAACAACAAAAAAAACTGTAAGAGTATAAGGGATGATTTTCGAGGGAGTTTGAAAAATCGAATCGAATTACAACGGCGTTCCGAAGGGCTTTTTTGTCCTACGGATGGGTTTTGAACCCGATTCGGTTGATTTCTTCAGTCGTACCATCGGTTGATTGCTGTTGGCCGCATTGGCAAATGTCCCGCATTGGTTGTGTCCGGTGGCCGGAAGGATCACATACACGTTTGCCCCGGGTTGCAACCCAAGGGAGCGCTTTTGGTGCTTTTTAATTCGTTTTTTTTTTGTTTTTAAACCGTATTACAAAAAATCGGAATGGCCATCTACACATGTAACGCTAGTTTAGCTTTCGGAGAGTTAATTCTCCAGGGAGTTATTATAATTCCTATGCTATGTAAAATGATGTGGAACGTTTAGTTACGATGGTTCCAAACAAAGTTGACCATTGGTCGGTTATCAGATTATGCAGTAAATCTACTCTTTAGTGATAATTTTAAACGGGAGATAATTTTATTATTAGGCTCGTCTCTCGATGTGTCGTCCATAAATAACGCCCTCTGTGACGTCTATTTTGGCGCTGAAGGCTAGTGTTCTCACTACCGAAATCCCAAAATGATAAGGAACCTAAATTGAGTAAAACATATAGTTAAAAAGCTAAAAAAAATCTTGTCTTCTAACAACACTTGAAGTATTCAATGGCTATTCAGGCTATCTATAAGGGGTACATTTTCGACAGTACAATTTAAAGAAGGCTTTCGTATCCTTAATAATGTAATAGTATCCACAAAAACTTAAATGAGCGATATATTTTGAATGTGTCTAGCTGATTTTGTGCAAAAGAAACTTCTTTTTAAAGTTGATGGCATGAAACAGAAAGTGATGGTTTTCAGACATATTTTCTTATGATTCGTCCAACTTTCTCTCACGTAACGATTTTCCCAGTCTAATGCAAACCTCAATTTGTCCCGACGAATTTTCTCGTTCATTGACTTCCCTTATCCCATTTGCACCTCAAAGCACATATTGCACAGTGAAAATGGATTTGCTACCATCCGGTGAAACACCACGAAACATAAAAGAACACGATGGAAAAACCCCGGTGTAACATGCCAATTTTCTTTCGCCAATTGACTTACCGTTGGAACGATACATCACACAAGGGTGGGGTGGAAAATTGCACCGAAACCCACAAAAAAAATACGGTCCTGCAGAAAACACCTCAAGAATGCATAAATACATATAAATAAAGATTAGCTACCGTGTATGAACCGTATGTGGTTTGGCAGAGGGCGTTGAATATTCCATCCCGCACAACCTATTATAGTGTGGAAAGAGAGGAAGAAGGACGTAGGAGAAGGAGGGAAAGTAATTCCGGTGCAAAAAAAGGCGTTGGTGCTGACGTTTTGTGCGAACGCCTTCCCCGGGTCGGGTTGGATAATGTGAAAATTACAAGGCAGACAACAGGCTTGTGGTCTGTAGACTTGGTCTAACGTCACATTAATTCCTGCCGTTTGCCGCAGGACACGGAAGAGAAATTCGAACGTCCCGCTCATAGTCGGTGAAATGTCTGGAGTGAAATGCCTTTTTCTGCACACATCTACCAGGACGGGAATGAAACCTTTCGAGGACGCTCTACCTTTGAAGTGTAGCGAGTTGAATTGCGTTCTTGTTAGCAATTTGCACATTTTATGGCAAAATGTTTCCAGTTGCTATAAAAGTCTAGTAACATACAATATTTTAATCTTTATTTTTTTAATACTACCATTACCAGCTTGCACAATTACAGCGAAGAAAAATTACTCTATTAAATGATGCTTCGGGCACATTTTGCTGTGCATAACTGAACGTAGCATATCAGCCATCAAGTGAAGCAGGAAGGAATTCAAAATAAAAGGATGACATAGTTCAGGAATGGAATGAAAGGAAAAAAAGGTTTAAACCGCTCTAGATGGACAGGAAAATGACCTAGAATGGGTCGCTCCATCCTGCGCTGGTTGTGTATCCACCCCGGAGGGCAGCCATTCGGCAAAACCATCCGGCGAATGTCACTGCAATTGCTATATTGAACCGTGCTGCAGATGCACCCACGGGGCAAGTGGGCAATTAAAAAGCTTTTAGTAGCTTTCCGATGCCATCCCTGCTTAACTCGAGCCACTTAGGAAGCAGTTGTTTGTTTTTTTTATGTTGTTCCTAGGTAAAAAAACTCACTTTATAATATGACGAGTTGGCGTTGGACGCAGCCTAGGTGCAATGTAATGAGCTTCAATATGACATAATTTCATTACTGTGCGAGTGATGTACGACAGAATGATGTTGTTATTAGCTGTTTTAAAAACAGCTACAGACATCTGTCAGCTTTGTTTTGTTTTTGTAGTCTTTCACCGAGGAAAAGCCATTCCATTCGCCGGAAGAAATGGGTCAAACGTTTAATCGACGATCGTTTACTGTAAGCGATTTTTAACAACATGTTTTTTTTTATTTGCCCACAGCTCAGCAGAAATGGATGGCTTAAAGAGCTTTTAATCGAGAGGGAAGCTTAAGTAATGGTTTTACATCGTGCCGTGTCATTTTAGTACAGCGTGTATGTCTTGCATGGAAAAACTATCTTGTCGTTGAATACCGTCGGTAGATACGTGTGTGCGCATTCTATTCGTGCCCTTTGAAGCATGAAATCCGGCAGGCAAACACGGAAAGAAAACTGAACTATAACTTTGCTAAAAGAACAGCAAATGTATTTCGTTGTTTTGAGGACAATTTCTCGCTAGAGAGAAAAAAAACATACTAATCGTTTTTCGATTGTCCTCCACTATAAGATGATGTCGCTTGTTTTTCTTTCGGACGAACATCCGCATTTTGCACAAGCAACTCATCCGAAAGTTTGGCGACAAAAGACTTCCTTTCCAACGCGGCGCAAGGACACGTGCCACGTAGCTAATGGTTGTAAAGGGTGAGTGGGACTCTTGAAGTGATATTTGTCAATTATCGTAATAGTTTTTCAGTATCATTTCCCAAAAAAACTCACCCTCATCCAGTACCAACACACGGGTCTGGATGACGTTGCCGTATGACTTCCGGGAAGATGAAGGGAAAGTGTCTTCAAAAAGGGACACCCCTTATAGCGAACTTCGAATTGATAGTGAACACACACACCCACAGAAAAACGTGTCAGTTCGTCTTGATGCTACGGCGAGTTCAATTGAGCTGTAACGGTTATCACTTGCTGCCTGCTGTCTAGGAAGAAGGGAGTACTGCGTTAGCCCAACGGCTGGGTTGTGTGTTGACAAGCGGGAAGATTTATGGCACACTCTCTCTCCCTCGTCCCGTTCGGACCGCGCTGGTTGAAAGCAAAACTGGTTAAGTTAATGTCGGTCTGTTAAAGGAACAGTTTAGCTGCAAATGAACAAATGCGACCCGCACTGGGTGGCACCAATTACGGATGCAATCGGTAATGTGCGGAGGAAGATTTGTTTCGGAAAAAGGCGATTTTATGGCTCTTGATGTTATCGGCGATTGTAAAGTGGAGGGGGAAGAAAGACACGTAATTCATGCTGAAGGATAAATGTTAGATGAGTAATTTTATTATGTTTGGTGTTGTTTCTAAAATTTTATTCGGTACTGAGTAAACTGCTATAATATTGCATATAATAGTGCTCTGTAGTTTGCTATAATATTGTAGTATTTTATAGCGCTACTCGAGTAGCATTCGGATAATCAATTTGTTTCAAGTATTTCTTTGGAAAAAAGGATATGAAGCCTTTTAGAACAAAACAAGGAACTAGAATTCTTATGAATTCTTCCATAGAATGGGTCTGCTTACTTTTATGTTAGATACTAACATGAATCATAGAACATCTCCCAGACAAAGAACAACTATATAGAACAGTTAGCTGGAAAATATCAGTACTCTTCAACCTCTGGTACAGTGCCTTGAACCACACGCACATTTTCTCCAAATTTTCACAAACTCATCCCAACGTCGGTGGCTTACAGATCATTGAATTTTCATCACCCGAGCAAGTAGGAAAATCTTCATCAAAAAAGAAAAACCCGAAAGCGCTAGATCATCGTGTCGGAAAAACGTTGGGAGTGGTCGTTGCCGTTCCGGTACCGTGATCTGAACCATAAAATAAACCGAGCTCATGTAGTATGCAAATTGGTGGCAAATTAAACCACACCCAGTGTATAAGCTTTTTACACATCATCGTGATAACGACCGACCGACGGCGTAGACTTCGGCGACCTAAACCGTCGGTTCAACGACTTCTTCCTCTGCATCTTCTGGTTCTTTGAATGGAGGTAACAAATCCAGGATTCTGGTCCGACTCTCCCGTCCAGAAACCTTCGGTAACATGCACATGCAGATGCAAACGATGGCAGAAACGTTACACAGATAGTAATGTGCCCGTGGCACCGGCAAACGGAATAGGTTATGTTTACTTTCCGGATTCGTGTGGAGTTTTTCCCCACTCTGTTCCAGCTTTCCTCGCCACAGAAGCGGCGGTGATTGCAATAGCGCCGTGCTGATTTATGCGCCGGGTTCGAAAGATTGGCACACCACGGTACGATGACTACCGGTACACCAATATGCTGCTTCAATGGGGGGGATTGATTGGAGAAGTTTTCAAAATGTTGCTGCCACCCTGTTCCGAGCGGTCAGCAAACGGTACGGGAGTCCTGTACATAGATGTGCCTCCATTCTCTAACCCGAGCCTAACAAGCGAGGCGGATGTTACTTCATTTTGGAGGCGGAAATTTGGTGCACCACCGGAAGAGACCACCAATGTTCGTGTGAGAGCATTTTTTGTGTGTGTGTATGTTTGTACTTGTTACTGTAAATCCGACCACTACTCCCCACGTCACCTAAGAGGAGTTCCTGGTCCTCAAAACAATGGAATAGTTGGTGGTGCGGTATTCCACATCCCCAACACAAGCGCCGGGGGTTAGAAAATCGCAATAAATTTGCAAAAACCAGCCCTCTAAAACTAGACCCCAGTCCCTGGCGCAGAGTGTTTCCACATTTTCCACTAGGTAACGCCGTGTAGTCGGAACCGAATACGGGGAGGTTTGTTTTGGAGGAGAGAACCCTTCCGTTCCGTGACATGCGAAGCACGGGCAAGCAACCAACTTCCGGCCGGTGGGCGTTGGAAGCGTTGATTCGTGGGTGTAAAATTTATACCCTGCTCTAATTCAATCCATTAGCCATCGGGCGGACAGTTAAGCACAACCGCGAACCCGAACAATGTATCATTCCTGCGAAACAACGCGGCTGTGGGCTGACCTCGTTTGTTGTTGTGGACCGGGACACCCCGCGTGTCTGTGTCTGTTTAATTTAGTGAGAAATTGGCCACCAACAGGACCACCGGTTGGGATTTTACGGATAAGAGCTGGAGGGACGAGCTGATTTGAATATGTTTCAATCTTTGTGCTCTAATTAAGGTGGTGCAGCTAGAATGGAGGTATAAGGCTGATAGAAGAGAGTCGAATGCACGATGCTTTGCGGCTGTGTGTGGTTCGGTTGATTGGACTAGCATTGAAGTTGAATCTAAATTATTGTTTTCTGTGAGAAACGGGCAATACTTTATCGTTCTAAAAGGTTATGGTTTGAATAATGCATCTTAGGAGAAGGTTTATTTGGCCAAGTTAATTTGATTAATTTTAATCGACGTAAAATACCGAAAAAACGATGACAACTTTGACAGTTTTTCGTTATAGTTGCTATCTTTTTTATGTCAATCCTGCTCCCAACTCTTATACCGTAAATTGTTTAATTCTAGCTAAAACTATGTACTTATTATACTTACTATATACTGTCCTTATCTTTCTACAAACTAATCTATTCTAAACCATCTCCCTGTACATCTACCATTTAATGCGTAATTGATGAAATGCTATCTCGCTATAATTATTGTACATTTCCCTAGTATGCTATAATATGAATACTATTAATTGTCTTTGCGTAGACGGTTTTAATCGTGTTAAAGACTTCAAATTTTTAAGCTCAGCTTCATTATACTTGAAACTAACCTGTTTCTATTTATAAAACAAGGAGTTTTAAATTTCTTTATAATTTACTGTTTCTCTTATAAACATTTTGTTAAAAAAAATCTATAAAATGTGTTACCTTACCGGGTTATGGTTTTGTTTGTCCTACCAATATCTCTATTCGTTAGGAAGTTACAAAAAGTACCGAAAATAAGCTACTGTTTAGAGCTACTTCTGAGCTAGTAGATCATCAAATATTTCCAGATAAAAAAAGAAAACACCCGCCAAACACTATTGATTAGCGATGGCGTTTGGCCTTTTGTTCGGTTTCACGTGACACCAAGCGATCGTAAAACCACGCTTAAATGCAAAACCTCCTGTCAGCCATTACGTGAAGTGTTGAGCACCTAACCTATATAGAATATATAACCCACGAACCCTTTGCTTGGGCATAAATAAAAATATTACCACCGTCTAACCAATCCACTGCTCCACGGATGCAAATTTTCCACGAGTAAGCTTCCCCTGTTTGATTGCATTGCCGCACCTTTCGTGTCGGAGCGAGGAACTGAGACGGAGGAGAGGGAGGTCAGAATCGAAAAAACCGCCGCTTAACCCTTTCGGGGGCCCTGTCACGCACGGATGCGTGTGATTTTCGTTACTTTATGGAAGGTGAGCTCATAAAACGGTGGTGTTTACATCCATCCGTTTAAGCGTTAAGGCTAAAACGGCAGCGTAGCAGCCGTGTGTTGACAACTGGGCCAGACCGGGAGATAAATTATGAGCAGCAGTTAACAGTTGGTTGCGTGAAGTTTGGAACCCATTTTCCACCTGATGGTTTGACTTCGATCATCACGACCGATGGGAGGCCGACGGAGACGGTGACGTGAAAACTGATCCTGAACGGTTCCCATATATTTATTCGGCCGTTCGTTCGCGGTATCCTTTATTTTCACGCAAAACAAAAAGGGGTAAAGTGCTCGCGTTGCAGAGGGCCAAACAAAAAAAGAAGTTAACACAAAAACAAACAATCCATGCGGTGGAGCGACCCGTCACGCACATTTATCGAGTGCGTGCCAGTTTGATGGTGTGATTATTTATTCAATCGTACGCCGACGAGCCTTGTCGCATCCTCTAGCATTGGTTGGGTTTTCCCCAAAAAAAAGAAAGCATTTAGCGAGTGACAAACGTGTACCCATGAAGCACCGGGGGACAAAAAAAAAGCTATCCGCTTCTCCATCCGCAAGATTTATGGACCCCAAGTGTGGACGACTGTGCGTGGCAAATCGGATCTAACACCAGGCACGGAAAGACCAACCAACAAATGACCAGGGAAAAAACCAACCAAATGTGTTTTTTTGTTTCTATTTCGCTATAAAACAAACACAACCCGAACGACGGATGATAACTACCGAGGTGATGAAAAAGACACCGTGGCGCATGGCCGTGTACGCGGCGGAATGGCAATTGATTCGAGTTTCCGGTCGCGTGACGTTACCATTTATCATCTTCCATTCCACTTTGCTAAAAACGGCGCTACGAGCACGACGAACGCATCCGCCGATTCCTATCGATCCTTTTGGTGGCCGGTTTTTTCCGTCCGCCCTCCTCCCCTCTCTTCCCTTCCCTTCCGTTGACTTCCGGTTGGCACGGATGCCGGGATTTTTGCCATCGCGTTTATTACGCTACGTCATGGAGTAGGCATCTTTTGCACTCAAAACAACTCAGACTCCAGAACGAAGCGATTATACCGTCATCACCCCAAGGGGTCTTGTGGCTGTGTGCGATTGGGAGATGAATTGTGCGCTACTGCATCGTACATCCTTTCCAGGCACATATTCAAATGCACCGATTCCGGTGGATAAAGGACCCTTCTCGCTTAAGGCTAAAACGGCAGCGTAGCAGCCGTGTGTTGACAACTGGGCCAGGCCGGGAGATAAATTATGAGCACCAGTTAACAGTTGGTTGCGTGAAGTTTGGAACCCATTTTCCACCTGATGGTTTGACTTCGATCATCACGACCGATGGGAGGCCGACGGAGACGGTAACGTGAAAACTGATCCTGAACGGTTCCCATATATTCATTCGGCCGTTCGTTCGCGGTATCCTTTATTTTCACGCAAAACAAAAAGGGGTAAAGTGCTCGCGTTTGCAGAGGGCCAAACAAAAAAAGGAGTTAACACAAAAACAAACAATCCATGCGGTGGAGCGACCCGTCACGCACATTTATCGAGTGCGTGCCAGTTTGATGGTGTGATTATTTATTCAATCGTACGCCGACGAGCCTTGTCGCATCCTCTAGCATTGGTTGGGTTTTCCCCAAAAAAGCAAGCATTTAGCGAGTGACAAACGTGTACCCATGAAGCACCGGGAGACAAAAAAAAACTATCCGCTTCTCCATCCGCAAGATTTATGGACCCCAAGTGTGGACGACTGTGCGTGGCAAATCGGATCTAACACCAGGCACGGAAAGACCAACCAACAAATGACCAGGGAAAAAACCAACCAAATTGTGTTTTTTGCTTCTATTTCGCTATAAAACAAACACAACCCGAACGACGGATGATAACTACCGAGGTGATGAAAAAGACACCGTGGCGCATGGCCGTGTACGCGGCAGAATGGCAATTGATTCGAGTTTCCGGTCGCGTGACGTTACCATTTATCATCTTCCATTCCACTTTGCTAAAAACGGCGCTACGAGCACGACGAACGCATCCGCCGATTCCTATCGATCCTTTTGGTGGCCGGTTTTTTTTCTACCCCCCCCATCCCTCCCCTCTCTTCCCTTCCCTTCCGTTGACTTCCGGTTGGCACGGATGCCTGGATTTTTGCCATCGCGTTTATTACGCTACGTCATGGAGTAGGCATCTTTTGCACTCAAAACAACTCAGACTCCAGAACGAAGCGATTATACCGTCATCACCCCAAGGGGTCTTGTGGCTGTGGCGATTGGGAGATGAATTGTGCGCTACCGCATCGTACATCCTTTCCAGGCACATATTCAAATGCACCCATTCCGGTGGATAAAGGACCCTTCTCGCTTCTTCGATTGTTATTTTTTTCTTCTGCGCAGTGGAAACCAGTTCTCCTTGTTTTCTCCCGCGGAATCCCGTACAGTGGATGATTTGTAGTTTTTCTTTTTTGCCATACATTGTTGTCACCGGCGGACATTCATTGCCGGTACAAATTGGCACCCTTCCGACTGGGCGCGGGAACACACGACGACCGTGAAGTGTTCGAGTAGCGCCCGAAGCGTCATCATAGGAGGTGACTTTCTTCTCACAAACGGTGCGACCAGCTAAATTGTGGCCGGAACTTCGCTACGGGAGTGGAAAAAGGGGTTTTTTTTGCGCCGTTTGATACCGGTCCGGGCGCAGTTCACAGTGACGGAGCGTTTAGCCCGGGTGTTTGAGCCCAGATGGATTTGATGAACTGAAACTTGGAGTTTTTTTTTTTTGAAGGGGTTGAATGGTTTGCATTAATAGCTGATGATAACAGACAATTTGAAATGTCCTTTTCTGAGTGTTGGATGGTACATCAAGACGTCAGTTATGTTCAAGACGAAGGATGACGGTAGCTAGATTGATCTCAATTATCCCTTCTAGATATTGGATAGAAGATTCTTCTAGGTTTATTATCCCTTCTAGATATTGGATAGAATATGGAGCCTTGGGCTTCAACTTTAACGTGACCTTGACAATCGCCTCCGTCTCTCCTATTTGACTTCAAAGTTATTCTAGTATTCCTAAAGGTTTACCCAAAAAAGCTCTACGGATGGTAACTAAGATGCCTTGGAAAGTTGCTATAAAATGATTTTCACTCACAGTGCAACTCCTTCGCTGATTTGACGTTAGAGTATATGAGATCTAGAACTTAGATCTTGGAAGTTTGGAGTTTTTCAGGGCACCAGTTTCATATCCTTTTTGAAGAGATCTTACATCAGTTTTCCGCAAAAATTACTAGAACATTGACCAAGAATATGTACTACTTTAAATATTTACTTAATAGTGACTGATACAAAGAAACTTATTATAAGAATTTTTCCCATAATTTAGAAATGGACTAACCTCATTTATGGCAGGATCATTTGAAATTGTTTGCCCCTCTTCAATTGAGTTATCCAAGTTCTCAAGAATGTCGTCATCGTCGTCGTTATCTTCCAACCATTTTTGGCCATCTTACCACCTACATGTCTATCCCCGTTTACACGCAAAAGAAGAATTCTAATAAGCGAACCCGCGGCCCTTCGCTAACCAGTACGGGTTTCAGTTGTTCTGCTTTCAGGCAATCGCTGATGGGACAGCGAAGCTCCGACGGTGACAAGCTCAGTCCGAGCTCCGTCAGTTCCTCGCGCGGTCCAGCTGGTTTGGACCACCGAACGAATAGCATATCAGCGCTGGACGACGATGACAAGCTGTTGGATGTGGTGGGACCACCGCAAAGTCCGCTTCTATCGCTCAGCCAGCAGATGCATCATCATGCGTCAGGTTAGTATCCGTTTAGTAACCTTCCTAAGCCCGGAACAACTGCACCGGACACAACTCCCCAACTTTGCACGAGAAGTTCCCTGAGAATGGTTTATAAACATCGGTTCTTTTTTTGTTGGTCTTTGCTCCTCATGTGCTTCTGCAGGATGGTTTAACTTTGAGGATGTACAGCGTGCGGAGGAAGCGATGCGAAGGCGCCTCCAGTCGGAAGAGAACGAGCGGGATGGCAGCGACTCGAACTGCTCGGACAGCGTGTCAGGAAGCACAGGTGCCTTTCGTCCGACCTCGGGCAGCCCGAAGGAATCGTCCAGCAGTGCCGGAACGTCCTATCCCTCGCCCAACATCTCCGTCGGGCCACCGATCCACCCGCCACCACACCTGCTGCCCTATCTCTACCCGCACGGTCTCTACCCACCGCCACACCTGTCCCTGCTGCACAATCCGGCTGCCGCGGCCGCCATGAACCCGAGCCTGCTGTTCAACGCTCAGCTAGCGCTTGCCGCCCAACATCCGGCCTTCTTCGGGCATTACTCGGGTCACTCGCCCACCTCGCCACTACACGGTCTCAAGGGTCATCGGTTCTCGCCGTACAGTTTACCGTCGGGGCTTGGGTCCGCATTTGACGCGGTAACGCCCGGCTCCAACTCGGCTGGGGCCCGCAGTCTCAGCAGCAGTCCCCATCCGCGTGCTGCCTCCAACTCACCCCCGACCCGACCCATCTCCGTCTCGCCCACCCCCACCCAACATCCGACCTCGCCAACGACGGCGGACGCGAATGCTGCCGCCAATATGCCGCCGGTCCCGAACAGCAGCATAGCACCGCCACCACCACCACCACCACCACCATCTTCACAACCTCCTGCCGCACCGACGGCACCCACGGCTTCCATCATGTCTCCTGTACCGGCCGGACCACCACCCACCGTGGTAGGACCACCGCCACCCTCCTCCAACTCACCCTCGGAGCTGAAGAGCATCGAGAAGATGGTGAATGGGCTGGAGGTGAAGCACAACATCAATGGCAGTACGGTAACCGTCGACAGCAATGGAGCGAAAAGCCACCATCTTGCGCACGATCAGTGACGTCTGGTGAGTGGCGAGTATCATCCCACAACCGGGCTGTATGATCGGGGGGGTGTACCCCTCGAGAGTGGGGGTGGTGTTGGGATTGGAGGTCCCAACCTCGACCAGGGTATGTGACAGTTAGCAATCGGTCCCGGGGATGCATTCCACTACGGTTCCATGGCGTAGTGCGCACCGAAGCAGAACCGATCGGACCTGTGTGTACATAGCAGGCACTATTTTAAGCTCCTTTTAGCTCGAGGGTGTTCCGCAGCGTGTTTCCTTGTCGCTCTCAATATCCTGTCGCAAGTTTTGTTTCCGTTTTTTTTTCTTCTAAATATCGCCCAAGCGTGTGTCACAACTTACCAAAGAACACATCACTGCTATGAAAGGGGAGTTCCCATGAGAAAGGGGTTCTGTGAGTGAAAATGTAACTGTCGTTTTAAATTTATCAACAAAAAAAAAAACAAACTACGTTCAATTTACCAGGAAATCACTGGCTGGTCACTCACCACACAACCTCACTCTCCATAATTGTGCAAGTTTTAACATAAAACAAATTATTTCTCTACTAATCGAAGCACCAATCCCTTTTTGTGGTGAATAAGAAATCACTGAAGCAAGTAGTATAAACGCAATAAGAAACAGAACGATCGACAAACGAATTCACCACATTCAACAGTCTCGCCTCTCACAGCACATTCACACACGCAAAACACGCTACAAGGATAATTGTAATCAATCGAATAGAGCAAACATGTACCGCTATACGAAGGAGAGAGAAAGATATGTGTAAATGTTGTACATATGAAAGCAAAAGAAAAACCGATATAATTATCTTATTATTATCAGGAAAGCAGTAAATCCAACCCTCAAGCCACATCTGCATGTAAAAAATGTAATGAAAAACGAACACAAAAAAGAGAGAAAAAACACAACTAGAAAGCAGACAAAAGGAAAGCAATACAAAATTAGGTCGAGTGGTTAAAGTAGAAGCATAGAGGCAGTTTTTTTGCATTTTTTTAAATCAATTCGCAATCTCTCGAATGATGTGTGTGCACTGAACGTTTCCTGCTGCCTTTCCTACGTTTGAATTATTTAATTATTTCGTTTAAAACAAACAAAAAAAACCCTACTCATCTCGCACTTAAAGTGTGTGTGTAGGCGTAAAACGGTTTGACTACTATTTCGGGAAACCCTGCGAGCTATTCAGTAACTTTAGAATAGTTAGAAAAGTGTCGTCTCGTCTAAAAGTGTAAGACCTTTTTATGTTTTAATTATACGCCCAGCAAAGCAAATAAAAAACAAAAACAATGTGGAATATGAACATTATTTATTTGCCAATCTATTTGTTGCTTTCCGATTCCGTTCTTTCGGCCCAACCTTTCAACTGTTCCTCGCCGCGGAAAATAATGTACGAGATACTAAGGTTTTTGTTTTCCTTTGTTAGTTTGTTGTTCTTCTACTCGTTAGTCTGTGCGGAAACGAAACAGACGGACGGATAGGATCTTACCATGAACGCGTTCCACTCTCACCACAGTGTGGTGAGATATGCACGTTGGCTGACAAGTGTGATAATTTATTGATTTACGATACCGTTTGCTGATCGAATCATACAAGTTTAAAGTCTCCTCCTTTCTATGCACCACCCCAGTCGTACCTTTGGTTTGGAGGATGGAGCGTGAAGAATAGCATAAAGCAGAGCTTAGTAGAAATGTAGACAAAATGGTGTTAGGTTTATCGCTCACTAGCCACATTATCGTTTAGTTCGCTTATACGTTTATTCCGTTGTGAGTTTGTTTCAATGTGTTGACAACCAGAAAAAAAACAAAAAAAAAGAAAACAAATTGTAAACCCCCCCTTATTGGTTCCTAGGGTAAGCGGAAAATGGCCGAATAGGAACGATGTAAATAGTTTCCGTCGGAAACGGAAAAGAAGAGCCCACGAGAAAGCGACACAAAGATCGATCTGCTGCACTGCAAATGTGTTTTTTTAGTTTACCTTAATGCAATAACACACTACATTAGGGCATGGCTTTAATGGTATTATCAAGAAGAAGGAAAATGAAAAATAAGTCAAACAAAAGTTAAAAACACACGTAGAAGGTAATGAAGGGAGAAAAGTAATTTAAAAACAAAAATGCACACACACGCGGGGAAATGTAACGGATTGCAGATATCGATGCCAGTCACATACTGTAACATAAAAGAGAAAATCGAATTAACAAAAGAAACACGACAAAAATACACATTTAAAAACGCATTTAGTGGAATTCTTTGTCCTGCGCTCAGACTAAACTAACCTGCCCAGTGATGGTTAAAATTAATAGTATGTAATTGGGAGAGCAGGACGGACACAAACGTGTGTGCAAAACACAAAGAAATCTGAAAACAAGAGCAAAAATTTGTTAAAAAAGGAAAAAAGAGTTGAAAAAGGTAAAAAGAAAAGAAAAAAAACAAAAGTAGCGTCAAAAAAGTACAGTGTGAGGGCAAGAAAACAGAACAACCACTAGAATTACAACACACAAACAAAAAAACAAAAAAACCTTAGACTATTTTTGTAAGTCGTAAAAGAGCAATAATTGAAGGAGTTAAGGCAGGCGCGGAGGTTAAATATATGAAACTACAAAAACTGCAAAAAGAAACAGAAACAGAAAAAGAAAAGAAACACAAAAACAAAAACACAAAAAAAACTATTTTAAGAAATAAAAATTCAAAATATTACAAAATAGAAAAACTAAACCTTATTTACATGGTGTTTTATTCATGTTTGTTTTAGTTGCTGGAATGTTCGAAAGAAATTAATAACTGTGGGAATATGGGCTGTACCTATAAATGCAATAAACACTATAAAGTTTTCACCTGTTGACACGCGCATAGATCTGCATAGATCGCACAAAAGGATGTACCCATTGCTAATAAATCACTTGCATATGTGCGTGCAAATTAAATGGAGATCACCTTCCTTCTATCTTTCCCCTCATGATCATCATCATCAACCGCACATCATCAGCATTCACCACGGCGACGGCGATCGTGATTACTTCGAGAGTCGATTATTCTTGCACGGCAAACCCCTCCCCGGGGTCTTGATGGCTCATTTGCGTAGCTCGTTAGGGGTGAATTATTACATCCCTCTCCACGCTTCCCATTGTGGCTAGATAGTAGATAACGCATGCAAACGACTTTTATTTTCATTTAAGAGGTGAGCGCCATTGGTGACAATACAATGCCATAATGCACCTAATGCACAAAATATATCCTCATTCTATCTGCGCTTGCAGAAATGGCTTGTTGATGGGCTGTTTGACAGCGTCATTTATGATGAACATATTTTAATGCTTATCAGCTTTGAGGATGGTTTTTGGAATATTTGTTTAACGAAAAGGAAGATATTATTACAAAATTTGTCGCATACCTATTGTAGGAGACATCTCTTCTACTTCTACTTCAACTTGGGATTTTACGTCGATTTGCATAAAGAACGGAACACATGCTATTGCATCAAATGCATCTTCTACCTACCTTCAAGGTGACAACGAATGCATCCGACACACTCCACAAGACACGACTAATCGAATCGACTTTAAAGACATTCTTCTTGTCCTCTTTCGCTCCATCGCTCAATACTTTTAAGGGTCCCAACGGAATTAGGCACGATTTATCATCCATCTTCCGGCTCTGCGTTCGCGCTGCATATGGCGTTCCGTGTGTTAGCAAAAGGAAGTTAGCGGATGAAGATCTCTCCAGCTCGATCCAATCAAGATGTGAGACCGGAGATAAAGGCAGCTCGTGAGTAGGTCAGCAGGACTGCTTCCTTCTTCCGGAAGCGCACGATCCAAAAACGGCATACGATCCAGTCTTCAAGGGCAAGGACATTCGCCAGACGGCTTACCAACCAGCTGACTTTATTTCGACTTCCGAATTCCTTCGCACCTACATGGAACGATCGAATGCGGAAGATGTATCGGTTTGCCGTGCAGAATATCTTCAACTCTTTCCGGTGTTCTCCAACTGGCTTCATTATTAACATCGAACAAGAATCGTTTCCAGCTATAAATTCTTGTCTGTGACCACTACCAACTGTTGTGTTCAATTTTAATTAACATAATTTAAATCCAATTTTCACATTATCACAAACAACTGTCAAAACGAAACCCCCGCCATTCTAGCAACAGCCTACTTAGACCACAGCTCAGTATAAACGCACGCCAACAAATTTACACTCCCGGGTTGCGTGCTTGGAGCAGGTTTGGCCGTCCACAACACAAAAACAAACTGACAACTGCCAAACTTGCCTCATTTAATTGGATCAAACAATTAACTTCCGGCGAAACGGGCAACCCAAATGCTCTCCCCTGCTTCCACCCAATCACGAAAAAAGGACACCAAACAACGGATGGCAAAAAAGTAAGTCATATAAATCTTACTTATAATGGTCTTATTGTGTGCTCCCCCGAGTCAACGAGTGGGGAGGTCACATTTCGGCAAATCATTTTCATGCTGCTCATTTCGGGGTGGCGTGACATGACGGTTGGGAAAAAGGGAAAAATCTTTCTTTTTTTACAATTTTCCAACAAACCACGGATCAGCAGGAACCGTACAAGTAGAGAACGAACTAGTTAAAAGTCAATACAGCGAATCTATCCTGGCGTTGGAAGTTGTCAATAGCCTGGTGTGGTGTGGTTCGCGGTGTAGGTTGCAATAAGCAAAAGGCAAACGAGGTTCAATATTTTTCACCGACAAACGGGGTCCCAACTCCCCACGAAAGCCTATGTTTACATGCAATGGAGCCGGCTAGCGCGACTAGCACTGTTTTGCCACGCAAACCGGACGACTTCAAACATCGATTTGTTCGGTTCATTTTGCGATAAAAATCTCTCTTTTTCTTCTCTCTCTCTCATTCCTTTCCATGTGTCACTCGCGTTGAAGTTTGTCAATTTAAAGCGCTTCGATGTGTTTGCCTTTTTTTGCTTTTGTTTCACTTCGAACCTACGGTTTGGGGCAGCAACAAAAAAGGTGTAGGTTTGATTCGCCTTTTGGCCCTTGTTACTACTATATGCCGCTCGCTTGTCTTGGATCGCTGTGATGTGGGTGTTGCCTAGGTTGGGTCGGTCGCGTAGTTTTATCGTCCATTGTGCGACAACCAGTTGTGTGTATCTCCGTTTGGTCTCATCGCTAGCTTTCAACAGTAACACCCACAATGAACGCGACTCGCGGGAAAATGTAAATAGATCGAAATGCGACATTTGTGCATAGTAATTTGTAATAAATAGGTTTCATTACCCTTTTTTGCTACATTTGATTCACTCTAACGAACTTGATGCTGTCATTTAACTGTCAAAAATTTAAGTCAAATAGTAACTGTTATACACCAGATAATATAAAAAGAGTAAACGATTAATTTATTAAATTAATTAAAATTAATTGTAAACGATTTTAATCTGTTGATCAACTGTCAAATAAACTAAGTCAAGTAGTAACTGTTATACACCATATGGTAGTAAACTGTTATACTGATTTTTTAAAAAAATCTTCCACAGTATCTATTGCACAATAAAATTTTTAATCCTTTATTTTAGAACCATAATCATGCATTCTACTGTTATACCGTCGCGGTGTACTTGAAGCGCCCTTGCCAGCTTCTTCACCTGCACCATCGGTAGCTCAGTGTCACCCAAAACGATCGCTAGCTCAGCACTCACTCCCCCGCCCCAATCGAGACATATTAAACGACGACAAAACCAGAAACACACAAACACACCGAGAGCCGCACAAAAAGAACAATCTCAACATCCCACGCCAAAAGTCCAGCAGCAACGAATGGTGGGTTTTTTTTTTTTGGCGCAGGCTGGAGGTTTTGATTTTCCATTACAGATTTATGGTTGTTTATTCATTATAACTGTGGCAACAAACGGGCGCGATGGTGGACCGTTTTTGAAGGGACCTCTCCACGTGCCCTCCTTAGAAAACAACTGCTTAATGTAATTTAAGAAATCAACCCATTCACTTGCCGCACCGTTTCGTTGCGCCTCGTCCCTAAGGCTAAGGAACCGTTTTTACCCGTTCGAAGAAGGGGTTTTCCCTTTTGCGTGATTGCCAACGGTTGTGATGTGGGCGTACCGGGGACATTATAGGTTCCGATTTTCCGCGAGACCCCCACGTTTGTGACAACTGTTTGGGGTCTTCGGTTAGCTGTTTAGGCCACCAGTGCCGTGCATTTCATTATCGAACTCGGAAAACCATTGTTTAATGAGACGCTCTGGCCCGGGCGAGAAACAAATGGACGGACTGTCCTTCTGGTAAGACGATTGCCGGGCCGCTGCTCAGGAACCGACCCGAGCGCATCACAATGAAATATTTATTGTTCGAACGTTCTGGCTCTGGGTGGGGACCCGGCTCGTGCACCGAGTGACATTAGAGCTGGAGCGCGTCCGTAACTAAGCTAATTGGTAATTCAAGTCAATTCCCTTTCCCGTGCCTTTCATGGGGGACACGGGAGTACAGTAGACCGGAGGTGGATACGAACCTGTGATCATAAATTATGTTCTTTGCGGCTTTACAATTGAACTCGAACGGGAACGATGAGTAGACGGGCAACATTTAATGGTCACCGATAAAGCTATTGATGGATGGAAGTTACCATGGGTAGTAGCTTTCGATTCTGAGGGTGATTGTGAACCGATGTCGTTGTCAGAAATGTAGAACAAAAACGGTGACTTTGTTCGATCAATGATCACACAGAAGACAATTGTGCTTACTTATGAATGTGATAAGACACTGTCAGATCCCGTTTTCACTTGAAATTTGATCTTTGGATACTTTACTAATGTCCAACGAAACACTAGCAAAGTTCACAGTTTGAAGAAGAAAATGTTTCCCAACTATTGTGAAGTGGTCCTCAATTGAGTTGAAGCCTAGATTTAGTTAAGATTACAAACAATAAAAGTTAAAAAAACTTTAGCTTGAATTAAGTACCAAATCGGCTAATACAGTACCGAACAGAAATATACGAGCCCCTGTTTTTGTTTAAATAAAAAAAGAACTAGAAGAATAAACAGAAATAGATGTTCTAGTAAGTTGTAAAGAATGATAAAACACACATTTGAATCAAATGATATAATTTCACACACACTGTAACAATTTGTTTTGATGCATGCAAAATTCCTGGTTTTTCATGTTTTCATTTTTGAAATATTAGATATCGTGTGTTTTAATTCCATTTTCTATGACTTAAGGCAATTTAAAAAAAAAAAACTCATCAATATATTTTTTTGATAATCAAAGGCCAAAGTTGCAAAAATCGGACATACTTAGCTCTACATGGGAACAGAAAATCGAAAACCCAATGCAACAATGAGGGAGCATATTTTTCAGAATGGTAGATTATTACAGTCTGTTTAGAAAATTTATCAAATCATTCCAACTGTTGGAAAATCCTCTGAAGTGTCTTTGATTCTTTACAACTTGGCAGAATATCAATTTCAACTTACTTTTCTATTTTTTTCTTCGTCTAATTCTGAAATAAACAGGTTTAGTTTATTAGTTCTGTTATGCACTGTAAGAGGTGCTTTTTTAATTTTTTAGAGCTAACTTCCCAGTTTTCTATCCAGTTCTAATGTTTATCGTATGACAATTAGATATAAAATTCCTGTTCGATTGATCCTTTTTTTATTCACTTGTATACACCTTTCGGCATCCTACCACGTCCTTGTTTTAACTAGTGCACACCCAATTATCGTCCGCTTCCGGTGTGCGTGCTGGTGCCGTCGTTTGTACTGCTTCAAACAACCAATTATGCTTCAAAAACCTTCCAAAATCACCCAAAATCGATTGTGTTGCCCCTTAATGAGCGAATTCTTGCACTCAACCGCTCAACACCGAACGCATCCGATATTGACACCCGGAACGGTGCGGAAATTGAATCGATCAAGCGAAACCTGCCAATGCCCTTTTGCCTGAGCATGCGGGAAATTGTCCGGCGCGAGCTTTCCCGCACACCGAGGGAAACTCATTAACACCAAAGCCATAAATACCGTGTCGGTGTCGAGGCATCAAAGCGGCGAGCTTTGTATGTGCTACTGTATGTTTCGGAACATTTCTCACACGCTTGCACGAGGTGTCGACGGGTATTGGAAAACGGTTGATAGTGACCTTGGGAAAATTATCACCAATCGCTTAGAGACTCCTGAGATAGTGATGCACCTTCATCCAATCGTCTAATACATCCAATTGATTATTTCTGTTCCACATTTTTTTCCACATCTAGACCCTCAACCAGATGTTTTCTTGGAAAAACTTATTCCTCTTTCCAACGCACACAAAACCAAAAATCAGGCCACCTCGCTATTGATGATGTCAAGCGGCTTTGGGTGCGATAAAAGCACACCGACACCGTGATCTGTTTAGTATGACAGCCGACAGCGCCATTGACGGTGCCAAACTACGCGCCACATTTTTAGGGTTTAGTTTTATTTTTTGCTCTTTCCACCAGTTCCGATCTTATTTTGCCCGGCGACGGTGACACCCGTCCATTCTGCACCGTTTGTGCCGGTGATCGGTGTTGAAGATCGCTCGATCGTTTGGAGTGCGAAATGAATTTTAAAACTTTTCAACTCGTCCGAAGACGCGCTCTTCGCTGCCGATGGGAATAACGCTAGCGGTGTTGTTTGTTGCGTCTTGTTTCTCACACATTATTAGCATATTTTCGGTAGCGCACCGCTACCGTCTAATGAGGGTGAAAGATGTTATGCCGCAGATAACGGAATGCCGTTGGAAGGTGAAGGAAATTTCTTAAACGAATGGTTACTCCGATTGCTTCAGACAGCTGCTTTGAAGATTTATAAACTTCTCTGGTTAAGTAATTCTATCACAATAAATAAGCTGAGTAGTTCCCAAATAACTCAACTAAAGTGATATACATATTCTTCAT
>KB663943.1:8693958-8776337 GCA_000349025.1 Anopheles minimus | reverse complement strand
TAAATATGTAGATTATTAACTTCAATAAAGGTACTTCAAGACGTTTTTTTAGAACAAATTCCAATAACGCACGCTCTACTGAAGGACAATTTTGTTTGATTATGTTGAACTTACAATACAAAGTAAAACATTATGAGCGATAAAAACAGTCTCCCAAGATGCGATAAAGCGGCTTTATAATACGGTTCGAGTTAAATTTGCATCGGCCTTACCACAAATGATACGATCCCAACCGGGTGGATAACTGTGCGACCTCCTGTCCGACTAACACCGACTAGAAAGACCATCGTTACCCCATTCCCACGAAGTTCCGATTTTAGCTTACCGGCGCACAGTTAAGAAACATTCAAAACCCACCTTTGCCTAACTAAACCGACACACATACATACACCGAAAAAGGTTTATAGTCCTCCGGGTTTTGCTTTTAGTAGTTTAGCCCACAGTTTTATGACTCTGTCATTTCAGTGACATATCGCCAAATTGTAGATTCATATCGCCGCCATAAAAACGTAACCGGGTTCGAGGTTTTGTTTCCCCTTGTCTTCCACTTGTTTTTTTTTTTTTGTAAATTCGATTTGTAAAACCATTACAAAACCACCCATAAGCTTCTAGCCCGGGTTTTTTGCAAATCGTTTCACATTCAAGAACGATAAAGTTTTGCTGCATGCAATCTGCCCCGAATGGAAGGGCAAAAATTGTCACAAAAACTTTATCCTTCGTGTCACGGAAAAGCTCACCATATCTTCGGTTTGCGGGGGTTGCTTCTTTTCCGATGGGGCAGGTGTGTAAGAATGGTTAAAATTGCACCACTCTCCATACCTGATTACCTCCCCAACCATCGTTTTGGAAGGGCAAACAAATGGGAGTTTTTAAAATGTTTTATATAGTTGCCATCGGTTGTCGCGAACTTTACTATTTTATTCGAATCGAGTTTTAATGACCGTGCCGATGTTTGGGTGGCCGTGGAAAACCACACGCTCTGTCGGGGTCCTTATGAAAGCGGAAAATAAGGGATGCGCTAAAATATATGATCCTTTTGCGAACGGTTTCGCCCGGAGTGGACGGAGTAGCGCGGAGTTTGTAATTTCCATACTTTATTGCTCCACTTTTCTAAGCGTTTCATTACCCCGCTCGGTACGTTGTTGTTTGGAACGTTTTTTCCGTTTTGAATGGGTTCATAATTCAATATTATCCTCTTTTTCACGTAGCGCCAGGAACGGGACGGTTGTGTCACGTACTTTTTACACCACACCGGCCCGGCACTGCTAACGGGCTGGCAGTAAATCGTTCGTTTTATGTCTTGATTTTTTTCCCGGCCCCGGTTTCTTCAACATTGTTTAATCTGCCGCAACGCGTGCCTCCTTCGGTTCGACATACTTTAAACTCGAAGCTGCTAAGGAATGAATTGATTCGTTTGCACGATACGTTAGAACGATTCGGATACTCGATAGCAGTGCTGTTAAGACTCGCGAGTGAATTGTTTATTGCACGGCGCTTCTGATCGATTTAATACATTTCCCACCCGCAGAAGGGGGATTCCATTTGTGTTTCCCTAAAAAACGAAACAGATACAACCAATTCATTAAACAAGCTCCTTTCAATATCCCTTTCCCATATGTACGCTTGTAAATCAATTTTAACTCCCTTTTTTCCAACAGGAAACCAACAAAACCTTCACGTGAAAATACGCTCCACACTAAAAAGGGGGCAGCATCCGTAACCACATATGTGTGGCCCACTTTAATGGTGGTGTAATAGTTCCGGTTTTAAGCAGATTATGTCCTGGCGACAAGGTAATTTGTACAGAATCGGAAAATCACAGCCGAGAGCCACCCTAAGCGTGCAATCATAATTCATTTCCCGAACGATCGTTACTACTTCCGTTTTCCATTTCCACTTTGGGACGAGTGCATATGGGGAGGAACAACAGTTTAAACTAAATTGTGTCCATTTAAATTATTATGTTGAGATTATGTGTAAGATAAATCACTAATTTACTTCATAAGGTCACGAGATTGGGAGATTGGGAATTAATATTGTTGTCGTTTGACAAAACTATATCCTTTTGTCAGCTATCGTAACCCTGCACCTTATGGGGTCAATTGTACAGTAAATAGCAGGAGGAATTTTATTTATTTTTTCGAGTTGAAGTGAGCAATTTTCAATTTAAAGTGCAATCAATTCAACATACAATAAAACATAAAACTATAGTTTTTTTTTTTGCTAAAATAAGAAACTTTAACACTGGGCTATTTTTGCAATTTTTTAGTATTCGGATGGAAAATTAAAATCTTTCGAAGCTCGAGAAAACGGGACAGCTTAACAACTTCCAATTCAACACGAAAAACAAACCAAAATTGTTCCTACTTTACCATTAGATCTTAAAAACATTGGAAAATTCATATGATATACACTTAAAATAGAAAATAATTATTTAGATTATGATTTAGGACATACATAGAATTTATCATACGCGGATTGTTACAATTTTTCACGGTTCGATATTTCAGAGTGTCTCGGAAACTGTCTGGTAAATATAGTAGATCTGACAGGAAAGATTATACCAGAAGATTCTTTTTAATTTTTCAAGTTGAAGTTAGGAATTTTACATTTTGAATTTTCTTTGAAACACTTAACAGTTTGAGAAAATTGGGGAGCTTATCAAATTCAATTTTAACTTTAAAACAATCAGAAATGGTTCCTACTTTATCATTTTATCTCAAAAACATTCAGATTCAGTGAATTTTCAATATTTTCTCATTATAATTACGTTCAACAAAATAAGCGCTACGTGAAGTTCGTTTTAACGCTTCATTTAAATATTCTGTAAAAGAGTTTGAGTAACAAAGTAGCTTATTAACATTAACAACAGGAAAAAAGCATCCAAATTACAACTGTTGTGGTACGATCGTTTTGTTCGGAGAACACGAGCACTCGAGGTTCCACATTCGGATCCCAACCTAATTGTAGGTCGGAACGCGTTGTGCTTCACATCACAGCCCATCAGCTCCCGCCTTGTTTGACCATGTCCTCCTCCTGGGTCACAGTTAGATAATTTTCCTGCCCAGTATCAAACGGCACAACAAAAAAAAGGGCAACCACAGAAAAGTGGGCCCCCGTAACGCATCGGTAAGCGACGTCCGTTGAACTGGTTGTTGTTGTTCGCAGAGTAATAATAGCAACCGCCACGTACCGGGGTGTTTGCGTGCTGCAAAAATAGTCCTCAGTTTGTGTGACCACGCAGGGAAACTAACCAACCAACCAACCAACCAAAACAAAAAACGAGAAAACCAAAGAACATCGAGACGTCAGAAAAAGACCACCTCCGGTGCGAACGAACGAATGTCACGGGGAGTGCATTGTGTGCACTCCCACCCGCCATGCACGGGATTGTCATTTCGGTTGGCCGAAACTCCTTCCCATCTCCTGCCGGGGTGCTCACCCAACCGTGGATTATTCGTTATAAGTTTTTAGTTACGACTAATGTAATAAATATAATTATGTTGTCACCCTTTACGAGCTGTGAAAGAGTTCGAACAACGGGAGTTTTGCCCCGGCTGTTTAGAATCGTTTTGTTCGTCGCTTAACTTCTCGACAGCTCGTCAAACGTGACCGGATGATGATGTGGTCCATGTTTGGGATTTAACTACGGTCGCAAACATTCCAACGTTATGCCACCAGAAAGGACGTAAGGAAATATTTATAACACGCATTTTCATACTCCATTAGCAGTGTAATTATAGCTCAAAATTGCATCAACAACAACTGCAACGAGAAAATGCAAAATGCAACGAAAACTACACCACCACCACCATCATCCCTTAAACCGTCCGGGGGGTGTGCATAATACTGCACAGCAATGCTCATTTTGCCTCAATTGAGCCCCAAATTGGTGTTGAAAGTAGCACATTTTTAATGGATTTATCATTCCGGCTGTACGGTTCTGGTTCGATTTCAACATGTTGGTAACATACACCCGCACACACTTCAAACGGCCGGTCGGTTGCAATTCGATGCAATCGCTCATTCATTATTAATCAATTGATGACGCCGACGATTGGTAAAATATTTAATCGACCGTCCATTAGCGGATACTGCAAGCAAACGAAGTGCGAGAGTAAATTCCGTGTGTTGTTGTCGAGAGGGTTTTTTTGTGTGCCCTATGTACGACATCGATAGTATGAACATTATTGGAAGCACTTTATACATTCACTACTATCCGATTTGGAGAGTTTTGCAACAATTTAGCGCCGTAAATCACACCCAATAACAACGATCGTTAGCGAGACATTTCCTACAACTCCCCCTGTGGTGTTACATCGTTCGGGTTTGTCCTGGTCGCAAGGATTAGATTATCCACATCCACTTCCGCTTCCGAGAAGCATTAATCGAACCGCAAGACAGCAGACACATCATCAACCAGTCAAACTGGGCGACATTTCGGGAGGTTTCAGCTCATAAATTGCACAGCATGGTGGCCTGCCGAGAAATAGCACGCGTTGCAATATCTTGAGGCATCTGAATGAAACAATAAAAAGGCCCGTGAACACTGTGGCAGAATTGCATCGCCTTTGGACCGAAGAATTGGAGGATGAGAGCACGGCGTGTGGCGCTCCAGAACGAACGTCATAAATTAGCAAACTGCATGTCATAAATTTGCAATTAGTTTCGAGCGATTTCGGTATCCGAAAGGGGAAAGGATGTGAAGCCAAGAGACAGTTATGTGTTTTGCATGCGTGTACATTGTGAGGCCTCATGGGTACTTGGCGACTTTGTGTTGAGTTTATGATGGATGGATCAGCTAGAGCATTATTGGAGACAAGATCAGTTATATCTTTATTAAGTAGTAACGAACATCAAAGTTGGAATTTAGTCTAGAAACCCTTTTGAAGACATTTGTTTACAAACATTTAATAAATAAAATACGCAAACCGGGACAACTCCGTTAAAAAAGCTATTAGTATGTACTCCACTCCACTCCGGTCCGGGTGCCTAAAGGGCTATAAACTTACACCTTCACCCGCAACCACGTATTGCCTTTTTGATTATGTCGAACTCCCCCAAAAATCCTCAGACAGTGACAAAGTCGTTGAATTGACTTTTCGGTTTCTTGGTCCCCGGGATAGACCCTAAATCATATCGAAACGAACTTGCGCATTAAATGTGTGCTCCGCATAACAAATCACGCTGCATCGATGCACTTTCGGTTTAGTTGGGTTGACACCCAAAATATGACTTGTGTCTGTAGCCTTTGCTTCGTTCGCTCGTCTACAAACGGTTGAATCGGACATCACCAGGTGCCAGGTTGATGGTTGGCTAAGGTGCCAGCAGCAGGTTCACCAATCTCGCCTGGAATAGTTCGGGTGGGGGCGCGTACAGCATATCAGTATGCCGACGAGGTGTGAAGAATTTATGCTTGATCATTATCATGCACGCACGTTAACATGCTGTGGGAGTGTGTGGGGTTTTTTTTTTGTACGCCCCCCCAAAATGCCGTTGGTGCTGAGTTAAATGAAAGTAAAAATGTACAATGCTTCCAATGGTTTTTTGTGATGGAAAAAAAAGCCATGTACCACTGTGGGAATTGATGTTCTGGCGCTGTTAAACGAGCTACACACTGATGTAGCTTTGGGGATGGTTTTGAATACTAGATATGGTACCAAGTGTGGGTCTTTTATTACAAACCTGCAGGAGTAGAGCATCACTAGAGTTTTCTGCCTTGGCTAGCGTACTTGAACTTTAATTTTTTAAACAAATTTTTAAATTCGTTACCTTCCCAGAACTCCACCTGTTTGGCGTCTTAGGGAAAGGGGAATTTTCAGTTCCCCGAAACGAACGGTACCGGGCTAAACCGGATGAAATAAATTACCACAAAATCATTCTCTTGTGTGGTGGCACGTGTCGAACGGAAGGTCATTGATATGATGAGTAGGCACTTGACTAGTTGGTCAAACGCTGGGAGCATCTTTAATGAAAAAGAAGCACTACGAAATTGATGCTTCGTAAAGCAAGCAATATAACACAGCTTTTGGTATATTTTCTAATGCCCAAAACTCTACTTAGAAGTAAAAATTATTGTTTAATAAAATGAAGTTTTATACTAGTTTCTATGAAAACTAATTATTTTACAATGCCAATAAAACAAATCTCTCGCCACAAACGAGTGGAAGCATTGTACACGTGCATTGCTCGCGCGCGCGCTCTAGCGGCGGTTAGCCCAAGCTTCAATGCACAGTGGTAAACAATCCGCTATACAAAAAGTAATATAGAAACATATTTTCTAATTTTTTTATTGTTTAAAAAAAACTTTGACCAAAGATACATATTCTTTTTAAAAATAGTATAATTTGATTAGAAACGATGTTTTATTACAAAGTTCGTCTAATATTCTGATTAGTGGCAGCAATTTACTCTTTTTATTAAAACACCCCTTCTAAGACAGATTTTTAAAAAACTTCTTTGTATAATATTATCAAAACCCAAACAAAGTCAACTAGGACGCCTGCACTATCGTTATCGTGTAATGTTTCATCGCGGCAGTCCGATTGGTCCCCTAGCCGATGTACCGAATGCGATTGACATCACCGCCCGAACGTATTAATAATGTACCGAAAATTAATTTCCTTCCCTGCAGGTGCTGAGAGCTTTATGATGCCGACACCGCTTCGAACGCTAATGTAAGTTGGTCAAAATGAGACAAACCAACTGAAGACAGCCAGACTCATCCTCCGCACTGTATGGCGCCCTCATGCGGCTCATCACCCCGGAGGCGATCGGATGCGAAATAAGTTGTACAATTTATTTATTTCCCATTAGTAAGGGATTTTCGACCTTCCCGTACACGTATTCCTCTGCCTGGACTGCGGGCCCTGAAATCAATACTTCCCTCCGAGGGAAGCTGTCGGGGCCGGGTGTTGTGTGCGTGTCCATCGAGATAGCGTTTTGCGAAAGCGGATGCGTCGTCGTCCTTCGGGCGTATTTTCTCTATTCCTCGCAAAACACCTCATCCTTTCCGCTCCATCCGTTTGGCCGTCTCTCGCTGTCTGGCGGACGGGATGCGGACGGGATCGCCATGCCATATTGCCTCCGGTGCGATAGTAGTTGTGTGAACGTGTCACACAGAAGGTGCTGCAAATTGAATGCCAGGAACACGCGACAGCTTCAGCACGGTGGTGGCGTTGCGTACTGATGGTGATTATATTCACATCTGCCACATCGCCCCAGCAAGCGGTCGTAGTTCCCGTACACGTTCGCTCTATTTCGCTATCTCGCTTTTCTCGCTACACAAAACGAAAAAAAAAACCCTAAACCCCTCGGGAGACCAAATCGCAATCGAAACCAGCGCCGTCGAAAACACTCCCCGCAGCATTCGAGATAGGGAAGTGGCCTGGACCCCTTCGGTTGTACAAGAGATCCCTTACGAAACACGTCGAAAGAACGCAGCTTGACGCTGGGGTGTTGCGTTCACTGGCGTACCTTTTTCGCAATGGCCGTTCGCAATGGTTCAGCAGGGCGGAAAATCCCTTTCAAGTGGGTAGAATTGAAAAAAAAGGAGGGAACAAAACAACCGAATCGATACGGCGCTGATGGCCGAGCGGGAAAGAGAGAAGCTATGCCGTCGGTTGACTACATCACACGGTCGTTTCATTTTCCCATACAATTTCGGGCTGCTTCCCGGACGACTCGTAAAATTCTGAAGCTGAAGGGAACGGGGAAAAAGAAGATGTAAGATCTGAGGAAGGAAAAAACTCGTTAAAGATAAAAAATAGTCCGTACGAAAATTTAATTAAGATTAGTCGACTATGACATGGAAGGTGATTATTTGCAGCCTGGAACTGGTCAGCTACATCTATCCGGTGGTAATATTCTTTATGAATGGTTCTTTCTTGTCGCAGCGCATTTGGAATTTCTGAAGCAAACATAAAACAAAAAGTGAGAGTGGTACATATTCCATTTTTTATTTTTTGTTGGTCACAAATGTGGAAGGAACTACTTGTTATGCAGAAAAAATTGAAATAATTAATAAAACACTCACACTTCAGATAAAAAAATAACTGTTTTTGATATTACAATATCTCTAACAGCAAACTTTCAAAGAAAAAGAAAATAGTAAATTTTTAAAATTTATGTAACGAAGAATAAACAAACATACATAAAAATGTAAAAAATCAAAAAATGATATTAAAGTAAAGTTCAAAAATCAAACAAAAGTCTCACGGAACTGCTAGAAATTAAACTTTGTTTCTATTATTGCGTATCTCAACAAGTTTCAATGTTACAATAATTATAGAATTAGTATTACAGATTCTATAAAGTAGTACTTAGAAACAAAAAGTATAAAGGGAACAAAAGAATATAAGGGAAAGGGGAAAAATAACTTACTACAAAATAGTTATGGTTAAAATATAGTTATCTGAAAAGAGATAATCTAATCAATCCACGAAAAATATTTTATAATAATCCAAATGTCTATCCATGTTCTAATACCTATTTAATGAGTACTAAAAATACTAAACGATTGTTCTAAAAAAAAGTTAAATAATTTGATCCATGCTACAGCTTCTGCCGCTTATTTTCTAACTGACGAGAAAACAAAATTCCTCGAAGAAGAGAAATAGTTAAATTACTAAGAGAAAGGCACAATTACTTTGGAAAAAAGCATAACCTGAGATATTAAAATGTGGATAAAATAAACTTATCACAAATAAGTATCAAGTAACTCTACGAAATTAAACTATTTTTGGTGTTTAAATGAACTCCAATACTCAATAATTACTCCAAAGCTGTAATAAACACTCAAGAGGTACCAACGATACTAAATGAATGTTCTAAAATGAAGACATTATTGATTTTAGTACAGATTTTAGCGTTTGTATAGAAAAACGTACCATATTTTGGATTTACAAGGTCTCGCATTTTATAGGCGTTTTTGTCTATTTCAGCTTGATAAAAGTGTAATTAGAAACAGCAGTTTTAATTTCTCCCAGAATTCCAGTTTATTTAACAACGACAAATAAAGCCGAAGTCATTAAACCAGAGCACGCCTCGACAGTAACACCCAGTCGGAAACAATTGGAGTTTTGCATGTTTCATGAAACGCAATTTACTTAAGTGCATACTCACCGGTACCTTTGCCATTTGGTGCTGCGAAAAAAAATTGTTCACAAAACAACATTGAACAAAAATGAATACTAATACGAAAGACCCTTCAGCCGGGTCTACTGCTGTGAAAGAACAAAGGAACCACATGTACTCACCGACCTACCCACACATACATTGGTTGGTTGACTTTCGAATGTCCTAAAAAACTCACCCAAGCGTTTAAACTCATCGAAATAATTGCAGTGCAGGTGCACGGATTGCAAATTAAGATGAAACACCGCCACCAACTTTACTGCCTACAACTGTACATGCACGCACGGAGACAGGAAGGAACATTCGACGATATCCACCTAATGTGTCACCCATCATACAGTTGGCTGAAACCGAGAGTTCCATTAACAGTCGGTTTCAATTACCGGCAAGAAGACGACGACGATGATGATGATGAGGTTGACGACGACGTCGATGATGTATGCATCGCTACATCCAACTGCAGTGCACTTTGCACGATGAGATTGCGTTTGAATGCATGTAGGAAAAAGCCAACCCCATGTACAATTAAAACAAAAAGTGCGGAAAACACTTTTCTACTGGCGGCCATTTTTTCTTTCCCTGCCACCCGCACGAGATTCGATTGTGGTAATGAACACCGGTCGGTCGGTGTAAGAGTAAGGTCCTAAGGCATCTTCAACCCCACCTCATTAGCTGAACAATTCCCATCGCGAATACACATCGCCATCATCATTAGGCATAGCTGTGACGCAAATGAGCTGGTCTCCAGTACCTTCTCCACCTTCACTCGACCGCAAACCGCAAACATGAAACAATAGGGTACATCGCATCTCTAAACCAGGGTAGCTGAAGTCGCAACTTCTCGCACGAGTTCTTTCAATGCGACGCTGACTTTGTCTCGAGTAGTCGAGCCGGATTCGTCATGCGTGAAGCATCGCAAAAAAGAGTCCTTCCACGTGCATGAAGACTTTGTCACAAAGCTATCCACAACAATGGCCATAAGGGAAGGTGGAATTAAAATGCGTTCGCTTGATGAATTACTTTCGAGCCGATGGTTGATGACTTCTTGCCGCGCGCGTCACTTGCTTCCCATTTCCCAGACCGGTACCATACCGAAGATGCGAAGTATGCAATGTATTATAAGCAACCACTGATCCTGGTCACGGCACCGAGCGTTGCATTTGATAAGCAATATTTGCGGTAATGATAAACAGCAAATACTGCCTTACAGTGGTGGCCCAGGCATGAGTGCACTTGATGGATGAGCTTCGCATTCAAGGTGATTGTGCTGGATCGGGGGACATGTCTAAGGATTGATAATGAAATGCCTCAAGTGACTCCACCTAACCTCCCGGTGACGTTTTCAAGATGTCGCCGCACAGCGCAATGGGGATTTTCCTGGGGTGGATTTCGTAACCGAAACGGTAGCGTTTGCAGCGAAACGAACAAAATGGAAGCTGTGAACCATTTTATGCATGGTACGGGTTGCGCTTGGATGGATACACTGAATGCAAAAATATAGATTCATGAAATGATTTCTACAGTCTATTTTACCAGTAATCAAACTTCAACATTTTAACAGCTCTAGTAATTTAAACATAAGTTATACAAATGCATATAGATTGCTCGTTAAAGTTATTTGGGTAAATCGTCACATTTGTCTTAAACGCTGCTTGATACATTTTGATCTATTTGACAAACAAATGTACTCAGAAACACGCGATGAATCCTTAAAATCAAACTTCAATCCACATAAAAAATATTTAACAAAGTTTTTTTTTATAAAAAAATACTACGCGATTTCGAAGAACATAAAAAAACACAAAACCTTTATGCAAAAATTTAAAATTTAATTAGAATAGTTTTAATAAAGCAATGAATAAGAAAAATGAACAAAAAACAAAATTCTAACAATTCAGTCGGCTTTAAGAATGAGGATAAGTATTTTGAATATGGAAATAGTTAAATAGATGGAATTGTAATATCTCTTAAGTAAACCTTTTGCTTTGTTTCTTTGTTATGTTCTGTTGTCGCTTGTATCGTGTTTTAAATATTCCTGTTTTTTTTTATATAAAAAATATTTACAACATTTGTGATGCCATTTTCTACTCTCATATTTTTTTCCATTTTCCATTACACAGTTTTCCCTAACTGCTGCCACGAAAACAGTCAGCTTCCCGCTTTACGCTTCGTGAGTGTGAATTTCCCGGAGGTTTCTCGGGATGGTGCAAAACAAAACCGAAATGCCTTTTACAAGCACAAACAAACAACGGTGCTCCTACTCTAGTTGGCTAACTTTTCTTTTTCCACCCTCCCATCCTTATTTCCCTTGTAGTGACACTGCGACAGGATAATGCGCGACAGCCCTGACGGCCCACAAAGGCAAAAAAAGGAAAAACTGGAAAAAAATATTTCAAATGAATAGAATACGCAGTACCCATCGCAAGCGTGCAAAAAAAAAGCAAGCGAACACACAACATGGCTGGCCTGGCGAAGGAAAGTGGAAATACAAAATGGAGTCGCAGTAAAGGACCACCACCCCGGCCCTGGTTCACGGTGGTGGCAGCGGTGAGATGATGACAAACGCAACAGCAACGACACCGCAAACAGGGCAAATACACTCGTGGAAAACTACTTCCCTTTCGTCGTTCGCTGGGGTGAGTGAGCGAGACGGATCACCCGGGAAAAGCGTGTAAGCGAGCAGGCGCACGCAGCAGAATGGCGCTACGAAGGGAAGCAAGTTGACAGTAAGGTTGACAATTTTCTAACCCTCCAGGCATTTGAACACGGTACGCGGGCTGTACCGGAGAATAAATTAAACACCGCACGGGAGATACACGCCAGCATGCGAGAGTGAACAAAACGTGTGCTGCAGACGACATCCCGTTTTTCCACCCCACCGACGGGGTGCCATGTTTTAGTGGAGCTTTATTTTTTCCAATTTTTCATCTGTCATCCAACCAGGGTGCTCTTGTTTTTCATTCATTTTAGAGAACAAAAACCAAGAGGAACAACTCCATGGGAGGATTGGGGATGGATAAAGGTGAAAAATGTGAAACCCTCCCGAACAAAAAAGTCAGACATTTTGCACTTCTCCGATGCGGTGATGGGTACGGTATTCGCCCAAAAAAAAACTAAAAACAAACGAAAAAGGCCACAGAAGACCCGCAGAATTAGACGTCACAGCAACAACTGTGTGTTTGGGAAATGAATGGAAAGCGAATGACAGCGACCGAGGTTTTTCGCTTCGTGGTGGAAAGTGCGATACGCTTCACCATATTCGGTTGAATTTGCAAAACAACAACCATCATGTGATTACAGATTTCGACAACACTGCTTCACTGCTGGGGGTTTTTTTTCCCTCCGTGGGGATAGAGTGTTTCGCCATTTTAAGCGTAAACCAGTCATTACACAAAGTGTTAATAAAGAGTAATGGAAGCCAGGCGCACGGATGGATGATTGCATTTAATGGAAATCTTTGAAAGTACACAATAAATCAATGGTTTTAGAACATATTACTTAGTACAATGTTCATTAGTAGTAATGAACAAAATTTAATTTAATTGACAGCTTTAGTGAACCCAGAATAATGAATCTTTTGGGATTTTTTGCAATCTTTTCCGGTAATATTTTATTAATTTTGATTTAATTTTGATGTTTTTATTACTTCTCTCACTTTCTTTAGTATCTCTAAACAGTTTCCGTGTTTTTATATATTTGCTTTCCGGAAACATTCGAATGAAAAGTGTAGTGCTTGATGTAGAAGTATTAATGGAAACCAAATGTACGGATGGAAGGTTGGATTTAATAAAAATCTTCAATAACGCACAATAAATTTATCGTTTTAGAACATATTACTTAGTACATTTTTCTTATGAACAACATGAAATTTAATTTAATAAAGTCCTAATGAAAGTCGTATAATGGAGTATTTGACACTTTTTGCGGTCTGTTCTTTTATCATCTTATTCTATTCTATTTTATTATTTTGTCAGTTTTCGTAATTCTGTACTTTTCATTTCCCGACTTTTTCGTGATAAAATTGTTTTATTACATTCAATCAATTTTACATCCAGTTTGCAGACTTTATTCCACTTTCCGTAGCGTCGCCACGTTTGCTCGTAAGTAGCGTTACTGTTTTGAAAGCCGTACATTTCGGCGTCAAAAGCCAGCGTCGGTCCTTTCAAAATTAAAAAACCCTCTTCCCCAGATCATCACCGTTTGTCGTCACGGTGAAAAAGGTGGAAAAAGGGTAGAAAATATTTTTAATTGGCAAACCAAGTTCTTGAGCGCTGACGCCATCGTCAGCAGTACTAAAGAACTGCAGTGTTCCACCACAACGAGGAGAGGGAAAGAAGAAGAAGTGCGCACACTTGGCCACTTTATCACATCCCTTCGGTGTACAGTTTCGCGTTCAATGGGCTTCCTTTTTAACAAATTCGACAACCCTTTCCGTATGGAATCTTCACAAACGCAAACGGCACCGGTTACGAGGCGCCCGGAAACGTGAAGGCGTCATTGGCAAATGGGGCGTAGACGCCCTGAATCTCCCAATTACAAGCATTTTCCACATTTTGCAGCAGCAGCGTGTCCCTTTTTCTTAACCCCCCCATTTTGGTTGAAATCAAGCCGGCTAATAATCAACGAACCGAACACTAGCGAAAGGAAAACCATCCTTTATACCCACCAAGGGCCACCGATAGATGGATGGATGGCAAAGGGATGTAATTGATTCTGCTTCCCCCGGGGAAAAAACGCAAATGAAACGAGTCAGGCCGCCTGCCGCCTTTTCAAGCAGCAGATTACGATCAAAATGTTGTGATGAATTCAATGTTGCGGTGCCACGGCAAAACGTGTCCGTAGAAAACACTTACCTTACCTTGTATCTCACTCTCTCTCTTGCTAGCTCTGTGTGCCCTTTCTTCCTTTGCTTCCGTCTTCCGGATGGGGTTTCTTCCGCGAAGCCAACACGGGCGTATTTAATTACGTGAATATTTTCGGTTCTAATCTTGCACGCGATAGAACCTGATTTGCAGAAGGGTCGATGGATGATGGTGATGTTGTAAGCAAATCGAAACTGTGAAGCTGTGTTAGTGAAAGGATGAACTTTTGTCACATAAGGATGAACGACAAAGAAATGAAGCGACAATTTTTAATTTTGTTTTTGTTTTGAGAATAATGCATAACAAAACAAAATACATTCCTAAGTAATAATAAAAGAAAACGATCTAACTTGATTAGAAATTATTGTTTTCATTGTTTCTCCTGAAAATATAATACTAATAAATGTTAGTACTACTTTAGTACAACAAAATAGGTCCAGATAATTGTTTAAACGTTGAATCAATGATTAGTGTGTCCCAGGAATAAGGCTCCAGATAATCAACAATCTACAAGTTTCAAATAATGTGAAATAATTTGAAGTACATGTATCCAATATTTATAAAAAAGAAGAAAATATGTAGAAACACTACTAAAAGTAATAAAAGAGTTCTAATAGAAAATGTTGTAGCATCAAACAAGATAATTTAAAAAGAAATTAGGCAGAAAAATTAATGGAAAAGAAATTCAAGTGGTTTAAGCCACTAAACTGCAATGCACTTACGCTTCGGAAGTGAATCACTAGTTATAAACTAACGAAAACAAAAAAATCTGTCACTAACGTCAATGCCACCACACGAATATGTCGTGAAGTTGCGAACGGCGGCGCTGGAATGCGATTACGGTACAATCCTCTATGAAGCGCTGAGGGACCATCTAGTGGCGGATGTGCTGGATACGGATCTAAGACAGCATCTCCAACGCGGAACCATCATTGACCTACCGGGTAGCGTACCAGATTGCACAGGCCTGGGACTTTTCGACGCAATACGAACGAAACGTTTAAATGCGATTATAAAGTAGCAAAAGCCCTTTCAGAGTGTAACAATAAAAGTAATTGCATTGTAGTCGTACCAGATGGCAATCATAATTTATTGAAAGCATGCCGAACCACTCAAAGCTGTTATTTTCGTTTGAATAAATGTATTATGGTGCTGGTTGTGTGCTAATAAAACAACAATCTTTTTAGCAGTCTAAAGTGTCTCGTCTTAACGAAATTTCTATCACACAAAATAAATAATATAACTAACAGATAAATTCTAAAAGAGATCTTCAACAATTGGACTGATGATGCCATCATGCAATGCAGATGTTAAAGTGTTTATCAATCTAACGCACGAAACGTACATCCATTGTACGCAAAATCCTGCTGTAATCCCCTTTTTTACGTTCCATATTTCACGCCATATTCCCAGCGCACCCGAAATACAGACCCCGTATTAGAAGTGTTGTTGCTTTCATCTAATTTTTTTTCAGGTCAACGTAACACCCGAGTCCAATCATCCTTTCAACGCTACGGTGCATTGTTCCATTGCGCGAAGATAGACGTTGCAACGTTTCCAACGGATCGGCTTGACGAACGGTTTCGGTTGCCAGATTTATTTGGCCGCAAATGTTCCACCATCCCCTTGTGCAACGCGATAGTTGGGATTATGTGTTTTTTTTTATTCGTCCTTTCTTTTTTCTAGTTAAAAAGATGCAGGGCATTGGTGCAATGCATCGTTGCGAGTTAAAGATGGGTTCTGGCAGGAGAAGGAATAAAAAAATTAAAAGGATATGTATAAACAGCCGCTCAATCGTATGTAACGCAAAACACATGGTGAAATGTTTAAAACCTGAATGGTCGATCGGGAAAATCATACCCGATAGAACGAAAGGGACTAGTTTTTTTTGGAGAATGTAAATGGGAATTTAAAATTATATCCCACATTTACAGCACGATTCGAAACATCGAACGGTTGGTTTATGGAGGTTTTGCAGACGGTATTTTCATAGAATTTATTCAATTAGAATGCTTCCTTTGTCTGCTGGTTGGTAATTATTGGTTGGAAACCCCTGTCGGAATATTTAAATAATGTGCATAAAATAATTTCCCATCCTATAACCATTTTCCCTGATTTATTTCAAATATTTTTCACATGCCTTTCATCCATGCGGGGAAATTACTGACATTGAAGCATGGATGAAATTGTCTGTTATGATTATTATCAAATGTTTCATATAATATACTCGTCAGCAGGAAAACTTATAAACTTACTTATAATCTAATTTGATTTTAGAAGGTACTATTTCAACTATTTCTGCTCTATTTTAATTTTAACGGATGATCACGCACATTAGTTTTTAGTGCATGTTTTAGTACAAAAATGATGAGCAAATTTTGTTTCAAATATGAAAAATGTACACAGGAAAAAATTTGTTGTAAACGAAATCTAGTACACGAAAAATGAAGACACAAAGAAGCATTTAGAAATTTGAACTATTCCGACAAATGTAAAAACTTCAATTAAGAACTGCGAAGAACGAAAAAAAAAAATAGTAAAAGAAGGACTGTGAGGTGGGAAAGCTTCGCCCCAGTCAGTTTAAAATACTTTTGTAATTTAATAAACGAATTAAGCAACAACCCAAATGTAAATATTAGCAGGGAAATTTTAACGAAACATTTATCAATTAAAAAGTAAAACAAAACAAAAAATACAGTTTGTGTTTGAGCATTAAGAATCTCACATTACTTTTTCGCACACAAGTTTTAGTACAAAATAATAATTACCTACAATGTTGAAAGATAAATGCATTACAGAGAAAGTACTTTGGATACAGCAAAACACATAAAAAAGACTATTGCAATGAAAGACTGAATACATGTCGTACTCGAAAGATGTCACATGATTGTATATGATTATGATATACCTTTAGAACTCATATTATCGGTAACATCATGTGCAGTCACCCGCAGTCCCATCCGTAAGCCCAGCAAAACCCACCTTGTATTGTAGGGGTAGATCATCATCGAGTGGAAAATAGATTTTCCGTGCCCATCCGTGTCCACCGGGTGCCGATTTGCTTCACCCGCATCGTCCGGTAAGTGAAAGTCACTGCCATGGTCACATAAAAGGCAACGGAGGCACAAAATAATATTTGTTAAGTGAACCGCTTTTCGATTACGATGATGCGATGAGCTCATCGTTGTTGTCATCCCGATGCTCACTTCTCGACCATCAAAAATCCGTCCCGTCGTGACCCATGGATGCGGCCGGTTTCGATACGGAGCCTACCGCAAATGCAAATATGCATGAGATTGAAATTGAAAATTTATCTCTTAAATTAATCTCAACCCAGCCGCTCGAACCTGTTCGCTCCAGCTCCGAAAGGTTCCCGGAGGCAGGTTCCGGCGGTACCGAATGTCGCCTACCCTTGTGGGTGGTTCGAACCGATTTGAAAGTTACTCTTAAGCAAAGTCGCACAAAAAAAACAAAAACCTGGAAAAGCTACAACTGGCACGCATCATGTTTTCCGCAGCAACCGGTACGTAGGCAGACACATCCCCGTACCAGCATGATCGTTGGCTGAGGAATGAAACGATCTAGGCTAACCATCCAATCGGGGATCGAGCCCACAAAATCCGTAACAAAATTCATTCCCAAACTGCAGCCCAGGTGTATGCAGGTTTGGATTCTTGAACAGTTGCATTCAACAGGGGAAGCGAAATTATCGAATCGATGAATTTATAATTACAAATTTCATATCGCCGTTTGGTGGTTTGTGCTGTAAAACTGTTGTGAGGTTGCGGTTTGGACTGGGCGAAAGCTGATGATATCCTTTCAGGCATTCAGGCACCGCTTGCGGAATGGACAATCTGAACTAACAGTTAAATGGTCATTTCCAATTTGATATGAAAATGCATCTTTGATAAGGTTTTGCTACCATATTGGCATGTCTGTGATTATGGAGTAGAGTTTTTAGCGTTGGGGCATGGGTATTAGGAAATGAAGGCAGGTTTTTGTATAAATGATACCGTTGCTAGAGTTTCTGATATAATTAGTATGATTTTAATTAAAAATATTGTCTCTTCATGATATCTTTATTAAACTGATAAAGCATACCTAAAGAATCTGTTAAATAATCTGGTTGTAAATTAACATCACAAGAAGAGCCTTAAACCAAGCAGAGTAAGCCATTTGTTTACATACCTCTCCTATGCTAGAAACAGTCCAAATGTTGGTACCTTTAAAAATTCATTGTTGAGATTTTTGGGACCTTTTTTACTGTTCTTGTAACTTGTTTACCTTTACTTCTCTGAGTTCTGAAGCGTTTTAATGATTTCATTCATTAATCGATATTTTCAAAGCAAATTTAATTTACTAAAACTATTTTTCTGATTATACTATGAATAATATAAAGGTTTTAACATGATAAGTAGGTCGAAATAATACATAAAAAAAACACTAGAAACATGAAATTAACGTTAAGAAAACATTAAAAATTTATTAAAATAAATATTTTATTGATAATAATGTTAGCAAAGGTTCTAGTAATTTTTAAAGATTTTTTAACTGATAAAAAAGAGTTGCAGAACTATGGAACATGGTCTAAGATAAATATCTGAATGACAAAAAGTTTTGTAGTAAAAATAACATTAAAACAAATATGAAAACTGAAGTAATTCTACAAGATGCTGCAAAAGTCATGAACAAGATAATATTTCATCGAGTATAAAAAAGAAAATCTGATTCTTGCAAAACTGTGGAGTTCCTATGAAATGTCCATTACGTAGACTATCACAATCGTTTTTCTTCGCTCAAATCATTTCAATATCCGAATGCTCGTTTTGCATTTTCTTACCCAAACAACCCGCTTTTCCCAGAGAGAAAAAAGCCAAAATGTCAACAACGTACTGTACAATTCGACACAATTCCTCCTCCAAACGGTTCGCAATAAGCATTTCGAATTGATTTCATCCGAACCGACCGGTTACCACGCGCTCAACGCTTGCTAGAAGAAGCTCTGCCGATACTTTGCTGATATTATTTTTACCCTTTACGGTGAGGATCTCCTTTTCACGGTGTAAGACCGGGCAATGCCAGCGAGCATCCTTTGTTGGGACATTGATTCTATTTACCCAACCGATAGAGTGTGTGTGCACCAACATGTGCTTCAGATTGAGATTTTCCACTGGAAAATCGCATTGCAAATCACAAAACGCAAATCCTTCGGTTTCAATGCTTTTTGGAAGCCAAAATTGCGTCTTTTGGGGGAAAAATCATCCGGGAGAGAAGCTAATATTCACCGCATTTGTCACCGCATGGATCCACTCGTACACACATATTATCTTGATCGGTTTGCAACCAGCCAAACATCATTCAAATCGACTTTGGATTTTCTTCACCGCCGGTGACCGTAATGTACTGCAGTTGGAAGGAGAAAAGGAGGGAATCTCAATGCAATTCGCAAACATCCTCACCAATATTGCAAGTTTTGCATCGTATGGAAAAAAAAATAAAAAAATTCCCGGCATTTGGTTGTCCTTAACAAGTCATTTTGGAACCTCACAGAAGAAAAGATATCTCAATCCGCAAAAACCAATCCTGCGCCAGTTGTATGTCTTTCAATGCTGCGGAAAAGCTTCCTTATTTCCCCCGACATAAAATCACTCACACTCAGGGCGTAAGCCAAAGGTATTAAAACGCAAACTCTTTCACCCTTTTTGCTCGTTGAGTGTAATATCAGCTTCAAGAACTACTCCATCCTCGTCATACTATCCTTACAGCTAATAAACGAGGAAAAAAACTATATATGTGCAGCCGGTTTTTCCACAACCTTGGTGGTGGAAAAACCGGCCGCAGGGAAAGGAAATCCGCCCCGTTCGAGACACCGTTGTGTACCGAAATTGCACAAATATCCGCCATATTTATTTCAAACAAAGTCCCGATTTCAAGAGCGGCAAGGTACTACCGACCCCTGCAATATGTCCAACGCCATTCTCACCCACTTGAGGCAGGCCGCCCACCTTGAAGTGTGTCGTTACCAGCCAATCCTCCGGGCAATGGTTTTTCATCCCCTCGCTGCAACTCCCAGTCCTCCCTCTTCCGTAGGACAGTTCCTGATGGGTGAGGTTCAATTTTTTGCATTTGAGTGACAAGCGGTACTCAGACCAAAAAAAAAAGATATATAGCTCACCACGAAACCAACACATAAAATGAAGCAATCAAGATCAACAGAAAGAAGGGGAAAAAATTTTCCCAACCATTCATCCGGTGCAGACGCGAGTATTTTTTTTTTTTTTTGTTGAGCGATTCCACCCATCCGGTGACGCCATTGTTCACAGTAGGTGACATTTTATAAAGCCTCAAGTGTACAGTAAACAATTGAAATGTATGATTAATTTTCCGTCATCCATTTTGTGGGCGCTTTCCCCGGGTCGGGCGCAAATAATCCACATCCATCGGATGGAAGGCTTCTTCAACCCGGGCGGGCTTCTTGTTGTTGTGTGAGCGCTCCCGAACCGACACCGGCTGACGTCAACGTGCAGAGTCGGATTGCCTCATTGCCAAACGGTTCCGGTGGGTATAAAAATGGTGGAATCGGACGAGAAAAATAAAGCTCAGCAGCAGGAGGGATCCTAACGAAAATCCTCCACAAAAGCATCAAGCTGTTCGCGTCAGGATGGGAGCGAACCCGACTAACTCCTCCCTTTGGTGAACGATTGACAAAAAAAGAAAGTCCCTTCGGGGAGGTGTCGTAGATGTTGAGAACATAGAAGACTTCATGAGTGTTATGGAGAGTATTCTAATCAAATTTCTACTCCGCACGATTCCCTTAAGCACCTGGGTATTGTTGAGCTTTGAACTCAATGGTACCATTCCTAGCTTTCCGCTTAATGAACCTCTTCAGGGCGCATTCTTACCCGATCTCTATTTTTCCCTTTTCTCAAAAGCAAAACTAACAAGCAGATATCAACAAACAAACTCCACATCGGTCCATTCTTTTCCAGCCGCACTAACGATCTTGGACGTTCGAGACAAACCTCACCTTCGTATCATGCTCTCATCGCTCGATGGATTATGGAGTAGCCTTGAAGGAACGATGGACGAGGAAGTAATGCCTAACGCCCAAAGATCATCGAAACAACCGCAAAATCCCACCTCCCCAGCGCATTCCGACAAGCTCTCGGGTCAATCGATGGCGGATCGGTCGTAAAGGGTTTACCGTCGTTCCCGGATAAGAAACTCCTCTCCTTAAGAGGTATGCTTTTGCTTATTACCAAGTATCGTAGTCTCGAGGTCCTGTTCCTTATTCCTTCCTTAGGATAAAGTAGCTTTCGATGCGTACTGCTATCGAGATTCAAGAAGGCGTAAAAAAGAATTGCTCAAAAATAAATCAACACAATAGACAGTGAGGTGGAACTATAAATCTGGAAAATCTGAAAAAGCTTGAAACGAACTCGAAAAAAAACCATCGGAAAGGTTGTGTGTTTGAAGAATAATTTTGTTAATATCATGTTTTGACAACAAACAAAAAAATATTATTAAGATCCTTAAAAATTAAGATTCTTCATGAAAGTTTTCTCTACCAAGCGCAATGTCGCTTGACTTATCATAAACAAATGATTAGATGGAACTGATTCAGAATAATGATTCTAAATTATTCTGCAAACCTTCATAGTTTCTGATACTGTCAACTAAAAAAACCTCCTTAATATTATTCGGTGATGAGGATATTCTAATTGATCAAGATATTAGAGGATATTATTCTGAGCTTTGAAGTCGATCTTCACGTGTTGTTCTAATATATTTCATAATATTCTTAATAGTATTATTGAAATTTACATAAGCTTCAACATCAAATTAGCTAAATTTATTTTCTCTTTAGAACTATTCGGATTTTAGTGTTATCTACCTCATATCTTCGAAAACGCAATCCATTTAAGATAAGGCAAGGCAAAACGTTCTATTGCTTCACTCAGTAATCTTCAAATCTCCCGTTTCTACCATCTTTTACATGTTACACGCTTGACTGAGCACTAAAAGTTTGTTCCAACACGAACCCGCCCAAAGTGTCGATCGTGTTTGAAAGTTCGATTATTTCTGTTCTCTTGTATGCAAAAAGTCTAAAGAAACATTATCAGATCCGTGAAGATGCGAAAGATTAACGTATGAAACGTATCCTATTCCATACTTCATGCTCTTCATTTGTCCGACAGTAAAAAAGGAGCTGACCGGAAAATCTATTTCAGCTCATACCCTTCTTGCTTTTCCTTTTTCCGCTCGAGGTTCGTCCGCTTTTGGCACCGACACTTGGCACCTTCGCAAGCACTTCCAATAACAGCACACCGGGAACAAATCCAACGCCGAGTACCGGGACACAACCAAACAAAACACACAGAAAAAATGCGGATCGTCTGGATTAATCGTATCATTTCACAAAGAGCCGCAAAACCCGCGTCAAACTGGCGAGAGAAGTGCCCACGGTTCGATGGTTCGAATGTTCGGCCGGGCCTTCGAGTGGCCAGTTGCACTTCTTCTCCGGACAGTCCTTCATGAGACCCTTGCAGACACACTCACACACCGTGCGGCATAGTTCAATCACAATGCATTACAATTGGGAATTCGACCGTGTATTATTTTATTTTTCTCCCTTTTGTTGTGTGTAGAAAGGGAAGAAAAAAAAAACACCGGGGGCGCGAAAATATGAAATGCCGGACGCATAATGAAATGTATATTCCCTTTTCAGGTACGAACAAAGCGCGAAGAGACGGCGCACCGTCGAGTCCGTTCGGTTAAACGGTGCGGTGCTTCACATTGCTATTTGCCGCTTGTTCAGCTGTTATGAAAAATGAAATCTGTGTATGATTGACGTATCCTCGGCAAGTGATGGAGAACTACTTAATTATGTTATTAAAGCGATCGCTACGAGCGCACGGTCCGGAAGTGTATGAACGGATTTTACGTAACGTTTTTTTTTTTTTCGTTGGAGAAGCCTTTTTGCACGGGGCTTATGATATCGAACTTTGAAAATTAATATTGTACCAAAAAAAAGGGCTGTAAATGGAAGTAGTAGCGATAAGTGGAATGCATTTTTTTTCTTCTGCTTCTGCTGGAACCTAGTTTCAGCGCTAAACTGTGCTTTAATCCTGGAGAAACCTTTTTTGAACGTAAAAGTATTTTCATTTTTACTTGTTTTGTAATTTTTACTGGCTCTCTTTCTTTCATTTTGTCGATCAAATGATCAATATTTTTTAAATTATGTCTTTCTAGAATACAGTATCAGATTTTCGATTTATATAATTTGGTCTTGCCTTTGAAATCGTCCAAAACTCCACAGTTCTTGGGATAAAATTCCGCCAAACGGCCATTTAACAGGAAACTTCTGAGGTCTGAGGTGTGGACTTTTAGAACACGGATCGCCTGAAATTCCTATAATTACAAAAACCTTTAAACATGAACTCTCCTCAGGATTTTCATGGACTGGAAAACCTCAGAAGAATATTTGGACCCGTAAATATGGAATGACGATAGAGGAGTGACTTTATTAAAGAGCTATATAAGTTGCATGATGAACTCGCGGTAAGAATGTAGTAAAATGCCATTATTGCCATGGTAACATTAGATTAGAAGATTCAAGGAAAAGGCACAGGCCATTTTTATTTTTAAACTTTTGACTAAACACATTCCAGAACTCGGTCTCTAGACAATTTTTAATCACTGACTACCGTACCCGTGTTTATTACGCTAGTGACCCAACAATATGTCATTCTGTGCGTTAGTTTGTCCATGTTTCTGTGTAGTTTTAAATCTGCATTTTAAAATTAGGCTGAGATGTAGTAATTATGTTTTAACTTGTAGGCTAAGGGCACCAATTTCAAAGAATGATAATAATAATAACTCAGTATTGTATAACGAAATTGACCCGCCAGACTAATGTAGGCTTGTAGACCGCCACCGAACAACCCAACTCTTGAAGTCATTTTAGACCTTCCACTCGGAATGAATCGACTTAGTAGCCCCAAATTGAGGTGGAGTGATGGCATTGATGCGGCAATATACAGTCTGCATAATTAAAAATATTTAAAATTCATTTTCGTTTAACAGTATAGTGACATTTTTAAAAAGACGCAAAGAGTAAAGACTCTCCTCTGTGCTGAATTGATTTAATCTCAACACAAAGTATTGCATAATCGGTACCGAGAAGTGTTAAAACTTTACTAGTATATGTGTTGTAAATCACAAAAAATATTTCTAGTATAAAACATTCACATCATTTAGTTAAATTTGAAATTTACAATTATGTTTCTCGCGTAACATTAAAATTGGTTTGGATTAACTTTGAAAAGTGTTAATCAATATGAATGTTAGACAATTTTCTCTTCATTCAATATGTACAAGCTCACCGCAATTATGCGTTTTTTGTTAAAGTTTTCTATATAACTGACGTGGTTATATGGCTTCAGAAATGTGTTCCTGTTTTTTTTTTTTAAACGAATGGGAATGTAAATGTAACAGATTGTTTCCCATAATGCTTCGGATAGAGGGAGAAATACTCACCACAAATCGATTGATCGCTTAAAAATCCATTGCAAAAATTATCGCTTCACAAAACCATATTCTCCATGTTCGCTGCTGCTGTAGAAAATAAAATGTACAAAACAAAGCGGAAAAAGTACTACACCAAAAAACCCCAAAGCCCCAACAAAGTTTCGTCTCGTGTTGCAGCTGTGTGACGCTTGGTTAAAAAGCTCATTACAACACAAACGCCATTTCATGTATGTCCCAGTCGGTAGCTGATTACTTAACTGCACCCCGTTCGTAATGTTTTTCTTTTTTCTCCCAGAACAATACAATGCCGTCGGGTGCACAGAGTCGGGGTTGGGTTGACGCAATTAATGCACCGATGCACCACCCGTACCACACACACACACACGCCTGCAGCATCCGTTTAAGCTCCGGCCCGTTTGAAGTCCTCTCACCTCAACTGCGCGGCTGTTGTTCCCTTTAATGCACTATCGAACAATTACCATTCGAGAAAAGCGAGAGAACAAAACACACCCCGTGAACCGTTCTCCATCTACCTACCTCCTTTTATGGCAAAAAAGGAGTGCGCGCTTGCACCGGGAAAAAAAAACACAACACAAAGTTGTTGTGGAAATGGAAGGAAAACGAATGTGAAGCATTGTAACCGAACTGGTCGATCAGAAAACATGCCCAAAAGTAAACACTGTGCTATGGGGATTACGGCGGGAACGTATACAAACCACCGAAAGCGCCAGAAGCGATTACATTTACTGCAGACAACCATCAAACACATACACACACACTCATTAGCAGAAGTAGGAGTTCAGCCAGATTTACTCCCAAAGCTGGAGTAGCAAACGCAACAGCCACAGGAGAAGGAATAAAAAATCACAGAAAGGAAACGCAACGAGCACAAGAATTGACGCCCTCGAGACATATTGATGCGTGTCCTCTTTGCGTATCCTTTTGTGAAAATTAAACCGCTTCACGATTACCGTGTCCGTTTCTGCTTTTTTTATATTTTCCTGCAAACAACACAGATCCGTATGAGTTCTTGTCCAGGTCCGCCTTAATCCTGGCTACAAATCCAGCTTGCAGTTATTTCCCCTTTCTCTCGCTCTCTGTCTCTGTTTTTCTGTCAACATGTCTGATTGTTGCTCCTGAATGGGTGCAACTCAATCGACCCCGTACTGTTGTTGTTTGCTCGTTGTTGTTTTGTTCCTTGCAGCTCGTGCTTGCGTTGTTTGCATTCGTACGATTTGGTGCGTTTTGTGCGTTACCCGTTTGTTCCTTTACATCCTTTTTTTTTCTTCACTGTCCTCAAGAGCCTTTTTTTCGCTATTTACTTTACAAAACAATTCCACCCGGTACAGCAGAATGCAGTTTAAGTGCACGGACTCCTTAAGCATTTCACTTTTCTTCTCTATGTTTTGAAGATTATGCTACGCATCAGTCGTTTATGCTCAATTGAACGGCTGATGACATTTTTGTACCGGATTCCCACTGTCCTCGGTACAAATGTGTATTGTGTGTCGGGTTTTTTTTTCTCTTTTGCTTCTCTCTCTCCTGAAGCAATAATAATGTCACTTGTGTCACCCAAAGCATAAACGAAACGCTCAATTTGATCGGATTCGGCAACCGGGAAGGTTCAAAGCGTGTAACAGTTTCCATTTCCACAGATCCTTTAATGAGATTATTTTGAGCCGTAAGCTGCGTCGGTGTGCCTTTATCCTGCGGCTTATCCGGTGGCGCATCCCGAGGTGTTCCTGTACCCTTTCGAAGTATTTCATCCTTTAAAGGATGGTTGCTGTAGGAAGATTTTTTCTTTTTAAAATAACATACCTCACAAGGTCAAATTAAAAAAAAACATAAAGGGAATCTTGAAAGGAAACTGTTCATAACAAGAATAACAAACAGCTTGGAACATTATGGCATGAATTTTCATGTATAAAGACAATAACTTACTTCATTTCTTTTATTTGCAATTCATAAATTAAAATCAACCTAGCTGCTTTATCTTGCTTCAGAACACAATGTCAGCCCATTTTCTTAATCTTTTTATGTGTTCCAATTCATTTTAAAGACTAGGTTGTCCGGTGTCATACTTCTGACATTACCAGGCCACTTCAGTGATGTGAGTTTACGAGATTTTTACTGTCAGAAACATTTCTAATAGATCTTCAGTACACCTTAAGACCTTAAGAACTCTTAAGCTATGACTCGCGACTTCAACACAAGGACTCCTTCGGTATGTATCGTCTGCTCAACACAGTCCATAAAGCGTTCGAATCTGGCACATAAACAGCGGAACTAATTACTCGGATCTACGCCTTACGTGTCTCTAATCAAGGCCTCTAATGTTTGTATCTTTGTAATTCGAAAATGTCTGTATTACCGAAAAAAAAATCATATTATCTGCAATATTGAGTGGGCTATTCAGTCCGTCGGTAAATTACATAGACACCTAGAAATAACAGATGATTTTAATTTCATTTGAAAAGATAATAGAAATAAGAGGCGAATGAGGCTAAAGATCCCAAAGTTTCTATAAAACAATCTAACAACGACAAAGATAATAGAAATAGAGAATATCTGCCAATGAATTGTGGCTTATGGACCGATAATGCTAGCTCTTGAGGTGTAGTGTCATATAAGTAGAAGAAGACAAAGAATGCCAACAGAACAATTGGGAGCTTCATGAAAATATTAAAATAATTTTAAGATCCTTTTTTCCAAGATTTTGGGATTTAATTTTCTAAAGGAAAAGTAAAAAATTCAATTCCACTTCGTTCTTGACTTCATATTAAATGCATTTTATATATTTCTGTGACAATACTTTAAAGCATGCTTATTTCTTTACAACAAGTGCATTCAATCTATCGTAAATTGTTGGTGTTTGGCAATCTGTTTGTAATTGTTTTTCAAACAGGGAAATTAATGGTGAATTAAGTATAAATATGCTACTTTCAGTTGTTACAAATTAATTGCTTTAAAAACTTTTAGTATTTTTTTTAAACCCATCTAATTTTGATCTAATTTTGCTGTGATAAGCATAGGAAAAAAGTTTCGTAATTTGTTGCAGAAAATCCTAACACAGTCTGCTTAAGTATATAACAAAATTTTCCCTAATCGATGCAAACAAAACAAACTCAAAGTGAGAAAGTAACAAAAAAAAGCAAAACACACACACAAACAAACAACAAGTACACAGGCTGGTGAAGTTCATTTTATATCGTACCCGTTTGCTGCGTACACCAGCCCGGCGGGAAAGAGGAAGAAAACTTTTCCCCCTCGCATAACCACCACCTTCCCCGAATCCCTTGCCAACAGAAAAACTCATCCTTCGCCGAACACTTTGCCAAGTGTAAATCCAACACCGTAAAGCACACCGTGCGGTTTGCCGTTGCCAAACAAAATTTTCCTCACACCCACCTCATGGCGATGGAAGGGGGGAGAAGCAAAGGTGGGTGGGGTGGGGGTGTAGAAAAGACCTCCGCACCACTTTTGATCACAACTTTCTCGTAATTATGGTCGTGTGTGTTTGTGTGTCTGTATTTTTTGGTTTGCTTGCGAGAAGCAAAAGCACACCATGTGTGAATGTGTGTGTGTGTGTGTGTGTGCACGAAAAGCTGACAGCTCATAGCAACCATGGCAACCGTGGATAAAGTCGGTATGATGATCGTGAGGTGATGCACGCTAACAGCATTGTGTGTAATCAGCAAAGTATTAGCATCCACTGTGTACGCGCGTGTATGTGTGTGTTTCTGTATGTGTGATGTTGTAAGTGATGGTTTATGGAAAGCTTTTCGCAACTTCATCCGCAACGTCACCGTAGGGTGGAAAGTGGAGTGAAGGAGTTAATCCTACTTTTATTACTTCCATCACCAGGCGCCTCCATCAAATATATTCTCACTCGGCCCGACGTGCTTCCTTCCCTCCCACACAAATAAAACCACTCAAAACATTCGCTTTCACTCACACAAATAAGGTCGGGTATTGTTCTATTTCCCACACCCACACACACACACGTACAAAATTACCAAATTGGATAGAAAAGTGAGCAGAAAGATGAAAGAAACACCCCGAAAGGGACCGATGCACTGGAAGCAACGGACACCGACGGATTAATTGAACTAAATGAAAAGCTTTTAAAACACACGTTTACCAGTGGGGTGGAGAGCGGAAAACCCCCCTCCAGGGGAGTCGTTGATATACATGAGCAATTTTGTCACCGGACGGAATGAACTTTTCCTCCCAGCACAAGTTGGGCTGTTGGTAATGCGCAATTTGTATTGAGTATCCTTTTCCAACCTTGTGTTTCCGTGTGTTTGTATATTCATGTGTGCTAAAGCCAACACTCTTCGGTTTGGGAAGATGGAACATTGTAACCATATTGTCCCAACGCCATCATCATCATCATCACGAGAAGCAAAATGAAACAAAGACGTCCCTGAATAATGCAGCATCCTAATAAGGATGCTCCAGGTTTGGTGACTGAAGAAGCAAAGACATCATATATAAACACATATATGCAGAAGGATGTGTGTTTTTCGGTATATAAGACACTAGCGTCACATTGTCCCCAACTGGGCTGAAGTTATACAACAGTAAAATACAAAAAAATAGATATATAGGAAAAAGACACTCTCGTCCATTCGTCCTTCCAACGCTAGCCTAGTGTCATTGATTTCAATTTCGATTTCAATCTTCTCTCACACACATACAGAAAATGCCAGAAGCTGTGACAAATAACTCCCATTGCTTAATGCTGTTTGTTGCCCATCTTCTTCAACGTTTGGGACACTCCACGCAGTGAGAACGCAAAGATGACGCAAATGTCCATCACAGTCGGTGTATGTGTCACCATGGCGGTAAGCTGTACGTGTGCATGGTGTGCTTATATACACACACACATCCTTGCCCCGGTGTGCTCGTCTTACTGTCTTCCATTTTTACTTTGGACGTCAAATGAAAAGCACCCTCCGGGAAAGCAATTCCTCACTCTACGCGACGTTCAGCAAGGACAGCAAATGCCGCGTAACAGAGCGAGAGCGGAAACGAGTCACTCGAGCCGAGCCGTATTCGCAGCAAAAATGAATATGTGTGTGCCGAAATGGGAAAAGGAGCAATCAACTTCCGAGAACGAGAAGCGCAGGTCAATCTCAACCCACCGGCAACGAGCTGGGACGGGTGCGCAGGGAGGGAGGAAACAAGGGAGAGCGGGACGAGCAACATAAACATAATGGCGTTTGCCTTGAGGGTGACACAACACGCCACCGTTATGCGCCATCCCGTGAAGGGTGCGACTTCCCCGAAACACACACCGACGGCCCAAGTCAAACAGAAACCGACCAACCAACGAGCGACAACGTCTCTCTCCCTCCCCCGGGGACAAACTTTGTGCCACACGGCGTACTATACGTGTGTGTGTGTGTGTGTGTGCTCTTCTTTATTCCCCTGCGTGTCCCTTGCCTTACCACCCTGGATTAGCGTGCTGAAACCGGATACTAGGGGTGATACTCGGGAAAGGAAGTGAAGCGTGTTGGCGTAAAGAGAACCGAACCGAACCGAAAGAAAAAGGGAAAAAAGGACATTCCGTACGGTTGGTAAAGCACAAAGTACGTCAAGCGATAGGAAGGAAGCAAACAGAAAAAATAGAAAAAAAGATTGTACCGCAACCGAAGAATGGCGTTAGCAGCGGGGGAAAAAATGTGACTGTAATTTTCGTGGAAGCCAACACAGGTAAACCGAACATCAAATACTTAAGTATCGAAATGACATAAAACTGCCAAAAAGACTAATTATTTATATAAGTAACGAAAAACAATCAATCGAGTTTATTATAACAAGAAAAAAATAATAACTATAACATAAAACTTTAAAACAATAAAAGAAAACAAACAAAAACATGGTGTAAATAAAAAACAAACATGATAATTCATGTTGACGATATGGAGGATGCAAATATAACAACGAAAATCATATACCAAAATATCAAAATGACAAAAAAGGGCGTGAAAGCTTAATTATTTGCACAAGTAACAAAGCACAACCAATGACGTTTAATTAAAATAGGGAAAATTTAAATAAAATATAAAACTTGAAAATAACAAATGGAACAAACCAGAACATATGAAACACACACTAAAAAAAAGAAAATGTATGTTCAACACATGAAAGATGCAAACAAAACAAACAAACTCCTTTCAGTTAAATATTATTCTTCGTCTTTTGCTTTCCTTTTCATAAATTAATATTTTATTTCTTTTATAGTTTTTCATGATTTTTCGTACATTATATATTCAATTAAATATTTTATTACATACTTCGATTTGTTATACAAAATTTCCTTTATTTTCTCGTCATTTTAGGAAGGTTCCTTTTTCAATTCTTTTAAATCATGATATTTTTTTTGCTGTTTTTTACAACAATTTTACACACCATCGAAACGAACAGATAATTTTTGTCGAAACCATCTCGACCGTGTGTCATCGTTTCGATGCGTTTGCATAAATTTCCTACATTAGCTGCTCTTTTGCGTTTTCCTGACGCGGTTACAGTACGACGGTAGTGACTGTGCTAAAATATTTACCAGATAAATAAATGCGACGCGGCGCCATCGCAGTCACCTTTGCCGCGAATAAGCCGAAAGTACACTTTTCTCTCCCGCTTGCCCACTTCATCTCTTGTGGCGCTATGTATCCCCCACCCCCCCCACCAGTGTTTCTGTGGAGGGAGGGGGAGGTGGAGAAGGTGGGAAGGCAAAGGGAAAGGCAAGCAACGCGATACCAACCAACAAACTAAGCAAACATGGCAGCAACGGCACCCACCCGAAAAGGAACGCCCGAACGCTTGACACGTTGAGTGTGTTGCTATGGTGACACAACCGACACCAATACACACGCGCGCACATCCTTGTTCGGGCGTTTCTACACTGCGCTCATCCGCCGAGCAGGATGTGGGTGGTTGGGAGGTGGGCGTGGGGGTGATGCTGTGTTGCTAGAATGAAAAAAAAAACACGGCATCCTTTTGTACAACCACTGTGGCGGCACTGGAGCTCACGGATTCCAGGAGTGCTATTCAATTTACGGGCGCATCCTTCCGTGACAGGGTTTTTTTTCTCACTCCCACCTAACGGATGACTCACGCCTGATTGCGATGGAGTTTTCTCCAGCGGTTGGTTTTGTCGTCAGCATATTTTACGGTTTTGCAACTTTCCTTCCTTTCCTGGACATTTTGGTAACAATTCTAAATAAAAGTAGCGCACACGTAAAACGTAAAACAAAACACCTCGGTGTAGTGGTAAAAACTGAGGGAAAGTTTTAGCTTAAGGTGATAACAATATAATTTGTTAAGGTAATCATTAAATAGGATGGTGGGATTAGGTTCCTAACCTTAAAAAGTGGAACCTAAGCTTTAGTTCCTTAAACCACCGAAAACTTTACGGACACTTTGTCACCGACTTTTATCATTGGCGTGTCCTTTTTTTGCGTATGATAGAGCCTCATCAAAAACCACACCAATCAAACTAGTTTGAGGCTACTAAAGTCAACAGAAAGAGGTAGCCTTCTTTTTTGTGATAATTTAAGGCTTAGAGCCCTTAGTATTATGAAGAAACAAGTGATTAAATTAAGCTTTTAAGACTATGAGGGCAAGAAATAATGATACTTTGTTGAAATACTTTGAATGTATACTTCATTGAAGTTACAAGCTTGTATGAAATATTCATAATCCACTTCCCAATTCCACAAGAACAACTCCATCCCAGAATACTTTTGTATTAATTGTAACTCAATTTGGGATAACCTTTTTGCGATGGGAAATTACATTACCAAACGGCAATGTATTAATGTATCGTTCTCTTTTTTCCTTTTCGAATCTTGTTCCAATCAAAATACCTATCTGTCCCCGTTAAGTGTAACGTATTAGATCTTTCGTATCCTACACCGGTGTATCATCTTACAATCTGCCACTCGGCAATCGGGATTCACCCTTTTACCCTGGTAATTGCTCCCGACGGGACAGTTACCGAAGATGCCGACGCTTAATGAGGAATTAATAACGATATCTCCATTTCGACTCCATTCCGGTTTCACCTTGATTGGATTTGATGAACCATTGGGGAAAACGGATTTCGTTAAGCCATTGCATCCCAGTCGCGAGTGTCCGAAAAAGACCTCAACCGGACGACTAATGGGAAGATTTCAAATGTGATAAAAAGCTGCCAACGACGAACGGTGGCGCACGTACTGGCCACATCCACTTCATCAACGCATCCGCAACAGTCTCGTGCGCCCACACGGTCCGACACGATGTTTTCGCCCTTTGAAGTAGTGGCCCGGGTGCCACTCTTCAAAGGGATGATCCAAAATAATAATAACGGCTTTACATTATCCACCGATGTCACCGGGGACAGTGTCGTGTAGTAAGAATGCGACTCGACACGGCGCACGGTACGGTAAATAGCCCTCGAGGAACGACCAGAACATCGAGGGCCGCCCCTAACATTATCGAGAACATTGGCTGTGACGATGTGTCAGGTCCACAACCGCCGGGAACCACCGATGGTGACTGCTTTGACTGCTTCTAATCGACGGCACATCCTGGCGACAGCGTTTGATTGCGATCCGGGGCGATGATGACTTCCCGCCAGGACCCAGAACGCGCCCGCACGTACCTACCGAGAACCGGCCAGCATTACTAAAAGCACCGTTCACCATACTGGTGTGATCCATTCAGCAATGGCAACAGCAGTGGGAGAGAAAATTGCTCACTACTTCAAAGTGGCAAATCCCCTTTTCAATTTTCTAACGGAAGATGAAGGATAAAATTTTAATGCCGAAGCATAACTCAATTTCGTTTGTTTCCCCTGCTTTCAACGTTTGCACTGCGCCGGCGAGCGCACTGTCACACTGGCATCGATTTTGAATCTTTCTGCCGTAAGGGGACGGTTCGTTCGTGGAAAATGGATTCACAATCGAATCATACGAACGAACATTATCTGCTGCTACTTCCGAACTGTCGGGGCTGTGCCTTTCGCAGGCTCTGGTAAGGGACAACGGTGGAGCCCTTTAATCCGAATGCTGACCATTAGAAGTACACGACCATAACACCTAAAAAAAGGCACAGCATCATTTTCTTTTCGTTTAATTTTCTCTGATGTTTAGTAAACAGTTCGTTGGTGAGGATTATTATTAATTGGTTGACAAATGCGGAAGAAGGATAATGCAAAACAACAAAAAAACATATTGGAGCTAATGATGGGACTAAGTGTATAATAATTGTCCACTAAGGTCTGCAACATTTTGTAACAAACTCTTAAAACTCATTGTCATTTCAACAGATAGGAGTTTAAATTTGTGGACGAAAGCGACATCTATTGGATAGTAGCGGAAGTAGTTCGAATGATTTCAAATGGTGAACCCAATTTGGCAATTTTATTCAATTTTTCCCTGCAAAAATATTTATGAAAGCAGAAAATATATCATACAGTTATCAAACTGACAATGATACACACACTCCGTACAACCATTTTCCATTTTAACAGCACGTAGCATCGATTTTAAATCTTAAAAAGAATAATGTATTGCTACTTGTATCACATCGATATTCTTTCTCATTTCACTATAAATCAGGAAATGAAAATGTTTTTGCTTTTTTTACAGAACGTTCGGCGGGTCGAGCGTTTAGATGTTTGCCGAAAATGGTTACCACCGTGTCGCGAATGATCACTTCGAACAGGGAATCATTTTTGGGTATGGCTGAAAGAGAGTAACGATGTGTATTATTTATAATATTGCGAGAAGATAGTGTGATCCGTTTACTCACTACGTAATCTGTTATCTTTCGACACCATTTTGAAGGTTCCTTTCGTGTCCAGTACGACGATTCCTTTCATTCCTACCACGCTTGATTGTTTCGATCGAACGATGTGAATTTTTGCTCCATGATAGTCTGCCTTTAGCAAGCTAGCCCTGCGTGGGAGAAGAAGGACAACAATTAATAATTGTAACACACAATACGATACGAAATCCGGTCAACCTACACGACTGTATTGTATCTGGCCTCTGTCACGTCCGGCAGTTCACCCGGCGGGATAAGGGTATCATAATAGCCACACCACATCTTATGCAGCTTCAACGCATCTGCATACCTCACCGTGTCAGGTGGTAACGCGTACAGACCTAATTCTTTGATCTCTTTTCTCGAAAGTTTCTTTTTCTGCTTTGGTTTATCACTTGGTTTCACCTTACGACATTGCTTGGAATCCAGGCTCATGAAATGTGTCTGTGCGTATACCAAATCATCTCGTTCTTCCGGTTTCACCAGATTACTCATAAAGGTAACCTTGAAACCTGCAAATAGTATCAGATATTGATAAGTTCCTGAACTTAATTAAATCTTATAAAACGCAGCTTTACCTTCCATGTTGAACACACGTGTGGTTGGATTATGGATTTGTTTTGGTGTTTTGTTTACAATATTTGACATTTGTTCAAGAAATCGTACCGCTGTAAGCAATTTTCAGAATAGGCCGGGTCTCACACATACTATCACACCTTCGTTATTCCATTTCAGCCGATTCAAAGCAGCCGTTGGAAATGATTCCACATCGTTGTCTAGCAATTAATTTAAAAGCTTGTTGCACAGACAGTTTTTCATATTAATTCATTTAATACTAAATTTCTGATTATCTTTGTATACAATTCAAGTAAGATCATACAAAAAGGTGATGTTTCTGAACGATATGAAAATATTAAAACCCAGGAGCCTCCGATATTTCCATGACGTTCAGCAGACTCGTAGCAATTTCTCCAAGTTGTTTGTCCGTCGAATTCCTCATCGTTTTTATCATTGCCCACGGAATCTGCAGATATTCTTATAATTACCCTTTTTGTGTGATAATGTATGAAATCAACTATCCTTACCTTTTCTGGCAATGCTGAGGGTATTCCTGCCTGCAGGGATGTACTCAGCAGCCGGTAGATAATCGCCACACCAACGGCTACCACGTCGGTAGGATCATTTAAGCTTAAGCTACGTAGCACACAGCTGACAAGCTGTTCCTCGCTTAGCATGAAATAAGCGACCGGATCCTCGAGCGACATATTGTACGCGAAGGTTAGAACCATTCGTTTTATCAAACGAAAATGAAGAAAACTCCACTGTTCCTGATCCAGCACCATCTTTTTCATGAGCTGCACTACCTCTTCTTGTTGCGCTAGAAATGCTCTTCCCTCGGCAAATGCGGCCAAGTTCGTGATTGCTCCAAGTACCGATATCACAAATACGTGTTCCATCGATTGCAGTGGCGGTAAATTGCTACCGTAAGCCAGCAGAAACGAATCAATTATGCCCTTCGTTAAGGCACAGTACTTTCGCATTGATTCCTGTGCTTGTACTAACATTTTCACATTCGATTGGCTTTTGAACGATTTCCACACGATTTCACCCATCACGGAACCGATTTTGATCATCGCTTGGTATTGTCCTTCGTACAATCTGTGGGAGGGAAAAATTAAATCTGTAATCGATGGACAAAAACCAAACGCAATCTCGATCGAATACTCAACTTTTTATGTTGGTTTGTTTGGTTCGTTTTTTCCTCCAGCTGTCGCTCCAACAAGGCAATCTTTCCCTCCGCTTTCAGTGCTCGTTCCTTCCATGACAAAGACTGATCGTCTGCCTCCTTTAGCTCTACGGTTTGAAACAGAAGTAGGTATACTGGTGGAATGTTTTCCACGCCTGGATCCAACTCATACTCACTGCATTCCAGCAAAGGCACACAGTTCTTCGTCACGTAATGCAACATCTTTCGGTGCCGTTGGACAGCAATTTCCATTTGCTTACATTCTTTTTCTGCTTCTGCCATCATGGTTTGCTCACAAATTCGAGGGATAGAATGGAAGTGCACTGTTTTGCTTCGGCACAATACCGTTCAGTTCAATCTCGCACGAGCTTCTGCTAAAAACCGAACCGGTTCATAACCGCATGGAATTGGTTCGATTTTACCGTTGTTGACAGTTCTCATGTCAGTGTTTTAGTTCATAAAAAACAAAACACGTATTATGAATAAAAATTAAAGCCTTTTAATTGTTCTATAAATAAGTGACAAAACTTTTGCGTGTGTTTTAGTTCAATAAAGTGTGGAAGTTAATTATTATTTCGTCCTACCCTGTGCGGGAAATTAACGTACAGTGTTGAATCTTGCTGCATAGACACAGAGTGACAGCAAAACTGTCACAACAAACATGGCTATTCAGAGAAGCACACAGAAAGACGGATAAATATTGTAAAAAGTTGGTTTTAAAATGTGTTACGTGTTTCTAGCCGGCAGTAAGGAAGATTTTAGTGTTCATTCCAGCGTGCCGTGCACGAACAGGAAGCCCTAGAACGCAGGAACTTCGAAATCCGACGCTATCATATCGCCATTCTAGCCGACCATACCGACACCTTCTATCACTGGAGCGCGGTAACACGGTGGCAGAAAGTGTGTGCAAGCAGAAGGAAAATTGGTCCGTTTTATGGAAGAAAATCCAGACACCTACAGTCAATGGTAACTGACGTATCGCATCATTTGCACGAAACTTTCTCCATTCGCTCGCTACTTCGGAAGTCCGTCCGGTTGGCGTCAGGGCAAGATTGAACTGTTTGTTTACGTACGTTCCTGCTAATGTGTCTGGCGGACGTTGGTGGTAGTTAGTCTACCTGATGGTAAAGAAGGGAGGCAATCAGCGAAGAATGCAGTTACCGTTCCTGGAGGCTAGTTGCGTTCGTGGGATACGATAATCAAGTGATCTACAGAACGATTCCACCCGTAATATGTGCAACGAAAGACAAACGTGTGTGGCGCAGCTGTAAAGAATCGCATCAGGACCGCAACAAAAAATACCGTACCGTATTGAATCCAGCCGGAAACAAAGTATTCTTATCTGACCGTACACCCGTACATTATGCTAGCGAGCATTTGATTGCAAATCGTCGTGAAAATCATCATCACCGGATTGTGCCACATATTAATGCACATTAATCATGGATAGCAGTGAAGCGACAGGAAGCACAACCGTAGTACGCAAAGGTAAGTGAAAGTTGGCTTTTTTGTGGTATTTATTGTCCTGCTCTTTTCAAGAAACCTTGATCATCCTCATTGCGGAACGTGCTGAATTGGGGTCAGCGTCGTGTTAATTGCACGTTTTCCATCGAAAATCGAATGATGAGACAAAATCCCAATACAAAGGGCAAGAATAATTGATGATCTTTCTGCAACAAAATGCACCGTTTGGATGTTGTCATGCATTTGGCACGTTGCTAAAGCCGAATCATTTAGAAAATCCAATAACCCCTCGGCTAAACGAAAGCTTATCACGATTTGTGTGGATACATTCGCTGTAGTTGTGCAGCGTAGTAGAGGGCTCACGGCAACGAACGTACTGGAACGATGCGAATAAGTGTCTTTAGCTCGCTCCAGTTTCCAGTTCACTGATAAGCTGAAATCATAAATTACATCCACTTATGAAGTAAGTGTCCCCCCGACGCCGCTATACCAAGCGAGTGTACATTTTTCCATGCAGATTACCTACCCACTCGCCAGGTTGTTATCTCCCCGGGTTTGGTTATCTTGCCTTGTTGGTTATACCCTGGCGCACTGAATTTTGCAAAACCTCCATGGGAGGTTATTCAATCGAAAACAAAAAAGACTCCCCAAATCCCTTGAGAACGCCGCTGTTCATTCGGAGGAGGTTTTTGTAGCACTTCAAGTTTCAAGTGGTTTGTCGTGGTAGTAGTATAGATGATATATTAGAAACAATTATTCTTCCTTTTCTGTTTCTCGTTTCCTTTCCATTTTTGCTCTCCAATCGGTTATCAATTGTCAATCGGCATGAGTTTATTAATTTGTGTTGATTTAATGGGTGTAGATTGTTCTCAAATTGTGGGAAATAAAACCGCAATAAAAGTAATTTTTGATAACGGCAAACACAGATTAGTATCGGTGAAAAGTTTGATTATTTATTGTGGGAAACGAACTGCGTATATGGGAGAACGAGGTGAAGCAGTTTAGTACACAGTTCAGTAAAAAAGGGGAAAATAGAATCCCCATTCATCCTTCGATTCGAGCGTTGAATGAACGCTTCATGCGTTCAGGGTTAGTGTACACTTTACACTTGAGTTTCAATTTACACTATACATTTTATATTATTTAGTTTATTTATTTATTTCATCGATTATGACTGCTACATAGCAGTATTATCGAACCCGCGCGTGTCAATTTAGCAATTCAATATTTACAAAATTTACAAGGCATTTCCTGCTTTTATTTCGCAACCGAGTAAAACGACAGGCACGGGATAAAACATTTATTTTATATTATTATGACTATTTCATTAAGTTTGATTACAAAAATGCATATTGTTAGTACTAAGCGGGTCTACTAGGAACTTAATATGTCGAACTGGAGCTTTGGAATAGACAAAATTATATCATATAAATTAAAACACACTATCGCTAGTTTTAAACAATCAATACAAACAGCTCCAAATCTGACGTTTGTGTGAGCTAAAGCGGCAATTGTGAGATTGAAATGGACACTTTAATCTGCACAGCAAGGCTTGGTTCCAAGTGATAAAGCAGTTGTGTCTTTCAAAGCAAACATGTGGTGGATTTGGAGACTCTTTTGTAGAACATTGTGAAACCTGGTGTCCTGGAGGAATGGTATCTTATATATTTTTTAAAAACAGGTAACAACTACGACTTCAAACATATTTAAAATATTCAGTTATCGATTTAAAAAGTGATCGAAAAAATGTACATTGAAAGCCTAAAGGAATGTACACTATTACTCCATAATAGTACTAAGCGAAAAGAAAAAGATCGACAGCAATAACAGCTGATCTTCAGCACAACCTGTACGGACAAGAGTTCATGCAGACCTTTTGAACGAATGAACTGACGTTTGAATGAACGGTTGCTGTTTGCTCGTACGAAATCTGCGGTCCTCGCTGCGTTGTCCAAACCGTGCTCCATTGCGCCTTTGGAGCAGCAAGCGCGCGCGCGCTCGGGAGAAAAGCTGATAATCGCGCACCATAAACCGCGCACCGAAGCGCGCAAACGGCCGAGAGTGTGTTTCAGTTTCTATTGACAACTGGATCCTAGCGGTTCAACATTTTAAGTCGCTGCCGTTGTGACGGTGAACGCGCGTGCGAACGTATCGCTAGGGAAGCTATCGTGCGATAGATCGGATGATCTTCGCAGCATCGTTCAGAGTCAATGAAATCTGTCCGTAGTGTTTGAGGGTGGTGCGCTTCTGCTGGAAGAGAGAGAAATCGTGAATCGTACGTGTTGTGTACTACAGTGAATGAAACACGTGAATTTTCGTGCAGTTTTTAAAGATCGACCGCGCAACCGTGGGCCGGTTGTGTGACGCGGGTGCAGCAACGAGAGGTGGCAGTTGGTGTTTTTTTTTTATTTGTAGACGCCACAGTTTTTCGTCCGAGGTCATCTCTCAGGCAGTGTATTCGCACGGAAGTGGTGTGTTTTGTTCGTGTTGCAGGATTTTTTTCGCAGTTTCACCGTAGGTGTCAATCAAGCAGATCAATTGATGCTGATGCCGTGTCTTGTCGTCGATGGTCTTTGGCATGCGATAGTAACAGCAGCAGCAAGAGAGTACGGAAAGGAAGAACCACAAACATACAGATTTAAGTAGAGCTGAGCAAGTTGCTATGCAACCGAGTAACTAGAGTGATCACCCTATTTTTGCCCAATGTGTTTGGTGAAGATCACGGCGAAGGTAGGAGAGTTTGTCCAACGACTCCATCACTGCTTGGACGCACGCAATGTTTGCGATTCTCCTGATTGCGATCCATCACATAATTTTACGAGAATTGTGTAACCGAATTTGGCGGTACTTTCTGCGATCGCTTTCCTCGCAGTGTCTTTCCCTCTGGTTTGTTTTATCGCCATCACCATCGTCATCATCATCACGGCGCACAACTCCATTAGTAATCACATGCGGAATGTAAGCTGTGTGTACGTGTGTGTGTGTGTGTACACGCGCGCATTGGAGAGAGCGTGGTCTAGGTGGTCATGACTTCAGTTCGCTTCCTTGTTGTTATGCGTACCTCTTTTGGGGTGGGAAGGTGGGAGAAAACATGATGCCAACACGCCACCACCCGTCAGGTAGACAACTGCCTACGAATGTCTCCTCATGCGCCGTCATGTACACAGGGCGGTTTGCTTTTGCGGCAAATGTTTTGGCTTCTGATAAGTTAACAAGCCGACCATTTTGTGTGGTGCCACCTTCGCGGGAGGGCGGGTTTGGTTGCACTTTCGCCGTTCAAAGGCCACACAGCCACGAAATGGAGCGTTAAATGCACGCGAATGTTCCAAAAGCTGGTGCGTAAGTGGTGGTGTAATGGTGGTGGCCATCTTGACCAGCACCAACTAGCCTCAGTCTGTCCTCTCCCACCCCATTGTGTGATAAGGCCCGCGGTGATCTGATCGCCGGCACATTCCCAAGCCAGACACACCTTCGTGGTGACGTTATGGAACCGACCAACCGAAGTAGGGGGGATTCCTTTCGCACAAGGAGTTTTGTAGGTCAGTGCGCAAAAATCGTCATCACGCCATGATCGTGATCGAACATGCCCCGGTTGGTGCGGCGAATCATACCTGAAACAAAGTCACGACGATCCAACCGGAAGTGTGCATTTTGTTGGTGGCCTTTCTTTACCGCTGGATGTGCGAATGCTGCCCAACAGTGGACAATTGTGATCGCGTGCCATAACACGCGTACACACGCACACGATGGCACGGTATCGTCAATGTCGCATGTCAGGAGGTTTGGTGCAAAGTTCAGTTCATTACTCTAGTTCTCGCACTAGATGGATTGCCTTGGACGCCGGTGCATTCGGTTGTACTTGAACGAAGCGACAGGAAATAAGCCTGTTCGTGTGTGTGTGTGTGTTTAAAAATGGCGTGATCTTCACCATCTACGTGCAACAAGCGTCTTATCGGTGCAGAACGGGAATTTTGCTTTGTGATGATCTCGCTGGTGGCCCATCACAGAAAGAGGTTTGCGTTTACAACAAACCTTCCGTCGTATGGATTGGTGTTTCATTCATGAAACGATCGTTTAAAACCGGATTTTATCTGATGAGTTGATGCCGAATGTTGTCTTCTAGTTTTTTGAAACTCGGACATTGGGCTACTCCAACAAGTTTGGTGATCTTTTGCTAGTAAATGAGCTTATTAACATAGAACTGTGGTGGAAAAGAATCGTCTAGTGTTAATAATAGCCCTCAATATCATGTTTCAATGCGTTGTAACTCGTTTACCAGACCATGATCAAGATTCGAGTATGCGTGAGTTTGCAAATCTTCTTAGCCTTGCTGAAGGGGCCACAGTCGCAACAACACCACCAATGAATCCGTTCAAACGTAACAACTTACCTCCCATGTCTTGTATGCCTTAACGGCAGGGTAGCGCTTCTTGGCGTGCCATACAATCACTACCGTAGATAAGATTAAAAGATACGCAACACGTCTGTGTGTGGACGCGATGTTCAACAATGTCCAACGACAATTACGAGGTGGGTTTTGTTTCTTTTCTAAAGATTTACCGACCAACGGTCAAGTAGAACCGGCTCGGAATTGGCCTGTTGATACTACGCCTTTTGGAAGGCGTTATGTATGCTTTGTCACCCCTTTCTTTATGCGTTGCCAATAAAGCGGCGATTGGCACAGTGTGTGACTCTCATCATCGAAGGTATTCTCTGTATCTCTTTGCAAGTTTCGCCAGTCAAAACATTGGATTGTATAAGAAAAAATATTTGTAGAGTCTAGAAGCAACACCAACACCACTTTCAAGTGATCGACGTCTCTCATTGGAGTTGAGCTTTTTTTTTTGTTTTTGTTAGGACTTCTTTGCTACTTGCCATATCGCTCAACCGGCACAAACATTTGCCAATTCATGCCGATTCCAAGCGCAACCCCAGACACACAAAAAAAAAGATGGTTTGCGATGATTTGTGCTTCTCATTGCGAAGGTTATCATCTTCGAAGCACTCGAATAAGTAAATGTACATCTTGGTTAAATGTGTGTGAGCTGCTGTCTGCCTCACTGACGTCTCATTTCGTGGTGGGCTTTGTTATTGATGTAAGCGAAGGTTTCCTCCGTTTGCTATCATTAGCAAAACGGGAAGCCGAAAATCTACCAATTTTCCAGCCCTTGCTTGTGGTGGTACGATTTGCCCGTGATTGTTTTGCGATGCGGGAGCCAATCTTGGAACTGGAAAGTTCCGCTGATGATCGTCTCGGTAGAGAAAGTTTGATTCTATAATTATCCTCCATCGCAAAGAGATGAAGCATGGTTACTGTAGAAGGAATGGCGTTGTTTTGTTTTCTTCGTTGAGTCATATTCTCTTACTTTGTATAAGAAATTTTGAAGAATTGTAATCCAGTTGAAACTTCTTAATAGTTGACACAAAAAACTCCTTGGTATGTAACCTCATTTAATCCGTGCGTCGTTCTGGTGTCAGAATATGTTGACGTTAAGCTTGCTTTGGCGTCCCCTTAAACTGAACTCGAAACTGATTTCCATTTGCCCGCGGTGGCACCGTATTGACCTCGCGCATTAAATAAACTCCCTTTATCGTTCACTTGGCCGGTACAGCAAGGAACCGCAAAATAAACTGAAGGTGCTGCTAGTTACAATTACTTCTGGTAGATTTTGTTGATTTTAAATCCAAAATGCAGTAGTTGCATGTCAGTTCGTTCACATTGAGGGTATCGCTGTGCAGAACCGTTTCCTCATTCACGTTCTCGCACACGAGTCTCAATCACGTATCTGTTTTTTTCTAGTTAATTACCCACTGCAAGCACCACCACCGGTCTTCCGATATTTTCCCATTAACAGTAAGTCTGGTGTTGGGACACAAAACAAAACAAAAACCTTGTGCCCAGCGATAGCCATTTGCGTCATTTTGAGCCAGCAGCAGCCATATTTCCCGTGGCTCTCATTGCGTGCCGTAAACCATATCCGACGACGAAGGGGAATGATTAACCCAAACGAAGCGCTTTGATGTGTGTGGGGATCGCACAAAATCGGTAAACAAATCGGCGACAATGAACAACAACAAAAAAACAGGCAACTTCCAACCGGAATAGTGTGAATACACGCTGTGTGTGAGACACATGGTTGGGTGTAATTTTAATGATAAACGGGTAACGCATGGCGTCATGGCCGCTGTATGCGGAACACAAAATCAAACAATTCGTTCCGATGGGATAGTGCGTCATACCTATATCTCGTGGCGAAGTTGGCTAATGGCCAAAACTGTCTCGTTTTTGCATGATAAGTCCTGAAGAATGGTGTCTTTCGCCAGGGAGATCATCTTTGTTTTTTATTCGATCACACATTCACCCCTGGAGAAAGAGAGATCATTGAAGATCACGAGTGATCAGTTGTTTTTTTTTAAAGATTTTATGCCTGTTTACTATTTACAATGTTCTTTTTTGTTCTTTACTGCCATAGAAATAATTGCGATCATTACAAACCCACAAAAAATGCATTACTGATCACTTATTTATATAAAGTACTAATAAGTGTACTAAAACTATTAGTATATTCTAATTATTTTTGACACTTCCCTTCAAGAATTTCTCAATCGAGTCAGAATAAATTCTGCATCCTTTTTAACTTCTTCGTACACATTTGTGCTCGTCTCACCCATCATTGACGTCTACGACAACATCAAACGCCACACATCGATCGGCTTACAATGGTGATCAAAAATAGCCTCGAACTCGCGGCTCGAAACTTTTTTTTGCTTTGTTTTGTTTATTTGATGTTACCCCTTTCACACACCTGTGCAAACGTGCTTTCCCAACCTTGACCAATTGGTTTCGCACACATCGGTACGATCCCTCTGTCTATGCTCTTAACATTTTTCGCACTACTCTCGATCATCTTCACGTCTCCGCGTTGTTGACGAAACTCGTTAATTGCTAAATAATTCCTTTCTGAAGATGTGACGTAATGTGATGAGATGTAACTGTGGTGAGGATTGTACATTGACCTGATGGTTAGCGTCGGTATAGTGTCTGTTTGTACTGCTTGGCTACGAGAGGCCAACCATTTAGCATCTTATCTTCTTACGGGCAATAAGTTTGCAAAACCATCCCTGATAAGAGTGCAATCGGTCGAAAATCTAATGGTTTAACAGAGCACTACATTGTGATACGATTGATAAACATCTTCTCCTTCCAAATGCATAACGCTCGTGCCATGTCATGTCAAGGTCGATAAAAGTGTGAGTGTGAGCCGCGTGTTACGCAGCGCGATCAAAACACACAGTCAGTGTGGCGCACGGTGGGGGCAACCAAGAGGCCAAAATTGCGAACTCTGGGCCGGCCTCGATAGGGTCCGGCACCTGCGAGCTATGTCTTGTGCCTGGTAATCGGCGTTGCTACACCGTATCGCGAATGTTGTAGAATCGTTTGAGGGTTAAGCAATCGATGCGTACGGAGCGCCATGTTTGTTGGTACACTTTCGTAATCGGTACGCGCGTTTGTTTCGCAGATAATAAACGAAACCCACAAGCAGAATGGGTATCTTCCGTAGTGAAGGATTTAGATGATAAAAGAGGTCTCTAATTCCAAAGGATGGAACATGTATCGTTTTGCTGCTGCTGTTGCTACTGCTACCTGATCTCACCGTGACACAAGACACCAAGTGTCCAAAATTTCCCATAACCCAGAAACGTTTCTCGCGAGCCTAACACGAGCTTTATTACACTCATCTCCACTTCACCACCAGGTGGCGCTGAACGCTTGCATCGAAAGGGGTATCCGTTTGCGTCAGGAGCGGGCCCTAGAACGATGGACACGGACGGACGCACTGGACAATCTCGGGCTGCAGCTCTCTAGTACCGTGACACGCTGGCTACTCTACGGTACCGTCGTGCCCTCCGTCCTCTCGTCCCAATACCAGCATCGTCAATACTCTGCACATTCCGCTCCACACAATCGTCACCTCGTGCGCAAACTGAGACGCAAAATGTCCTCCACCGAAAGTGGTGGCAGTGGTGATGGTGGCGGCGGCGGCGGCGACGGCGGCAGTAGCAGCAGTCCCAAAGTGCCCTCGCCCAGCCGTAGAACGCAGAGGCGCGGGCGTGAACTGCACCGTACGTCAACGGCCACTTCCTCGTATTCGTCGGCCGGTTCCATTACCTCCATACTGTCTAGCCTTTCGTCGGTGAACAGTGCCGCCGGTGGCCAACAACATTCCCAGCGCAAACAGCGCCGTCACAAGCGACGGACGGCCCGACCGGCGGTAACGGCGTGCGGTACGGCGACCGGTAGCAAGTCCGGTTCGGAAACCAAAGGTGAAATCACGAGGCGACGATCGCGAAAAGCGATCACCAGCAAACTGAACCCCGATACCCGATGGTCCGACGAAAGCCGGTCCGATTCTTCGGAACATTCCGTTGAGGGTGCAGTGTGTAAGCATCGTTCCTACCAAACGTTACTTTAATTCCTACGTTAGCACTTGTATTATTTCGTTGTATTTTATGCGCCATTTTGTTCTGTTTATTACGTTTATATTCCTTGGGATTTTAATTGATTTGGGGACTATGTTGCTAGAATTAGGCTTGAAGAATCATTTGAAAAGAGTCTCGTAAACTCGTGTCTTAAAAGAGTCGGAAGAAATCCTCAAATCTCCGAAGATTAATGACATTGAACTCTTTGTTTTGTTGATTAATCGTTGGAAAAGCTTTCACATCGTTGTTGTTCAACCTTTCATGTCTATTCAATAATATAAATCAATCATCTTTCAAACTAATCAGCAATAAATGCCACGATCCAGACACCTTTTTTGCAACGTCCACTATTCACGTGCTCCCTTCCTTCAGGAAATTCTTCCCGATAATCTATTCAGACTGTTCGATCAGCAGTTCTAAGCCCCGTGCCTTATGTTTCGTGCCTTATGTTTTCTTTCCCACTGTCACGCCCCAAACCGATCGAGTAAAGGGGGGGCACGTGCTATAGGAACCAGTTCCGTGGTGTTTGAATGTTAAGCAGAACACACCTCTGTTTATAGCGCGTGGTTACCGTTCTAGGGTTGTCTTTCAAAATCATGCCGTGTATCTGACAATGCTGGAACGCCAATCGGCATTGATAAGAGCACGCTCGATGCAGCCCAGTCCTTGATAATGACTTTTGAGAACATTTTCCGGACGATGGGATCTGGATTTTGGACCTTTCTTTTCGTATTACGAGTGCCGGTAAAGGCAGGGTGGGACAGCTTTACTGATAACGGTGACGTTTTCAGTTCTGCTATGTACTGTCGATAACCTAATCAAGGATTCGAATCGAACGGCGGTTGTCTAGAGCTGTTGGGTGGAAGATCATGTACCAACACCGGTTCGAACACGTGATCATCAATGCGCGGAGGTCAGTTGAATCTTGATCAGCTGGTTTGAGTTTGAAAGCAGCAGGAGAAGATGACCTTAACCGTGCGGTGCAGCGAGAAGAAGAAACAAACCCGTATAGGTTGCATTCGAGGGGTAGCGATAAGTGTTCTGCCGCACCCGCGTGGCGTTACTTAGTTTAATTTTTAGTTTCACTTTTGTCTTGTGCTTCTTATGGAATTGGAATTTGACCGCAATTTTTGATGGTTTTGTTTTCGTTTTGTTTGCTTCTTTTCTCCTGTAACAGCGATGCCATGGTTCGGCATGGACATTGGCGGTACGCTGACGAAGTTGGTGTACTTCGAGCCGAAAGACATTACACCGGGCGAACTGGACCAGGAGGCACGGATTCTGCGCAACATTCGGCGCTACCTGACGAAAAATTCCGCCTACGGTAAAACCGGCCACCGGGACAGCCACCTGCAGATGGACAATGTGGTGATCCGGGGCCGCCGTGGCTCGCTACACTTCATCCGCTTTCCCACGTCGGAAATGCTCAGCTTCCTGAAGCTGGCTAAATCCAAGGGCATGGCACAGCTGGTGACGACCGTGTGCGCAACCGGAGGCGGTGCCTTCAAGTTCGAGGAAGACTTCCGGCAAAACGTCAACATGAAGTTGGCCAAGTTCGACGAGCTGGATGCGTTGATCAAAGGCATCCTGTTTACCGAAACGCACAATAAATGTGAATGCTACTTTTGGGAAAATGCCAATGAAATTAGGTAAGCTATTGGAGGAGGAGCTTTGACCAACTTTCCGGATGCGTTACTAAAAAGAGGTTTCTTTTCCTTTTCTTTTCCATGACCCATGCAGTAGTACGAAGAAAAAGTTCGACTTTAGCCAACCGTACCCGTTTATACTGGTGAACGTCGGCTCGGGTGTCTCGGTTCTGGCGGTGCGCGGCCCGGACAACTACAAGCGCATCTCCGGTACGAGCCTGGGCGGCGGAACATTCCTGGGCCTGTGCTGTCTGCTCACCGGCTGTGAAACATTCGAGGAAGCAATACAATTAGCTACGAAGGGTGATCATAAGAAAGTAGATAAGTTAGTTAAAGACATTTACGGCGGCGATTACGAGCGGTTCGGGTTGCCCGGCGAGTTGGTCGCTTCAAGGTATGTTTTCTCTGAAAGTAGGATTCGAACAGTAGCCTGTAATGTTGAATGATAATGTGGTTTGTTTGTATCTTTTTGACAGCTTCGGACAGATGCATCTACAAGAACGAAGGCAGAGCGTTAGCAAGGAGGATCTGGCCCACGCTATTCTCGTAACGATCACCAACAATATCGGTTCGATCGCACGCATGTGTGCGAGTAATGAAAAGATCGAAAAGGTAAATTGAACATTAGAACGAGCAAAGGAACGAATGTGATTGTATGATCGTTTTCCTCTCATTTTAGGTTGTGTTCGTGGGTAACTTCCTGCGTGTGAATCCGATATCGATGAAGCTGCTAGCGTACGCGATGGATTACTGGTCGAAGGGAACGCTCAAAGCCTTGTTCCTTGAGCACGAGGGCTACTTCGGTGCTGTCGGTTGCCTTTTGCAGTTCAACGGTGAGCTGCACGCACAAGTCGGTGATTTACTTACTTAGAGTAGTAGTTAGTGGTAATGTAGCACGAAAACAGAGAGATTGAGAGGAAGAGAGAGAGAAGGTGAAAGCTACCACCACCATCCGTCATATCTGCGCCTTCTCTTGGTTTCATTTTACGCATTAGTACTAGTAGCTTCGTTCGTTGGTTCGTTCGTTAGGTTTGGTAAGAAGAAAAGGTAAACGGCTTCCGGGCAAAGCTTCAACAACGTATCTGCTTATCAAATGCAGTTTTCTTCATCGTTTTTTTTTGATGACAAAAAGTCAACACCACAATGTCGCCAACAATGGAAGGCTTTTAACCCACCTCACACACGCTCACAAAGGGAAATCGTGCACGACTACTGTAAGCTTCTCAATCATTATTGTCCTAGCAATAGGAACGAATCTACACGTTGAGGTATAGATTGTAAGGAAAGCATTGCTACAATGTCTGATAGAAGTTAAAACAAAAACAAAATATTGGAGTGAAAAAGAAACAAATCCACATCGTATTGAAATGATGTCTCCGGTCGCGTTGTTTCCGTCGGCCTGCCCGTTAATGAGCTGTGAGCAATCGCGTGTGACAAAGCAAGTATCAAACATCGTAGCAAATATTACGTTGTTTCCGTTTTTTCGTGCTTTCCGCTGAAAGATGTTCGCGACGCAAACGGATCAATACAATCAACTTTTAACGCCTTTTGCAAATGGTAAGCACAGGATGCTTCCCCTTAGGATGGAAACTTACGACCCATGACGATCGTTCCGGCGAGCATGTCCCAAACATATTTACATCGAGTGAGATTCCTTAGCCCTCCCCGGGAACTGCGGACTACCACAGCTCATAATTAGGCGTTATTTGGAACCAGGTATTTGTTAGGTATAATAAGGAAGCGGACTATATAAGGCATCGGAATAGGGCGTTAAATTAAACAAGTAAAAATCGATAAGAAACCGAGCTCTATAGTTAGATGGGACTGGTGCTCATTTGTAAAGACACAAACACACGAGCCTGTGTTTTGACGGTCTGTGGGTGTTAATGTTATTGCTATTATTAATAATATTATTATTATTTTATATGTTTAGTAAAAGTTGAACAAACAATTGGCATATTGCTATGATTTGAGTTCAAAACTCAAACGGCACCTCTTACCTTTGTTTTATGAAACGTAAAAAAAAACACACAATCACAACCGAACGCGAGAGTAAAACTTAAGGTTCTCTAGGATGTATTTGTTCGATCTTTTCTCCTCAGACTGCTAAGTAACGATTGGGGATAGCATGGCAGGAAGCGTTCGCGTTGTGGTAATCGGAAATTAAACGTAAATGGCCAACCAACTAGCAGCAACTTTTTTACACGACAAACCACAAAAACATTTACGAATATGAAAAAGCATAAAATAATAACGAAAACCGAACGTATCACCGGGTGTGGTTGGCTTAGGCAGCTCAAACTCAAAACGCCTAATTGAAATGCCTAAAATGGTGCAGCATCATCAGCGATCACCTCAAAGGAAGCGCACGATCGAGACGTAAACGACGAAAAATACGGAAATACAACGGCAGGAAAGGTTTGGAAGCGAAAGTTTTAGTACTGAGCAAAAAGAAGCAAAACAGTTTCTGTTAAGCCCGCAGCCAATGATGCATCGACTACAGATCGTTCGGAACTGGGGATGCGAAATCAACCTTAACAAAACAAAACAAAAAAGACAGTTTTGATCGCGTTCGATCATTGCTAAACAATTTTCCACTATTGCTTTATACAGTTAATAAAAGAAAAACCAAATGAAATATATATATATACAGCGCACACGAAGATTGTGAATATTGATGTTAAATAACTGCCGAAACAGACCCGGATTAACAAGTTTAAGTAGTTTTCGCTTAGTATTCAAAATTAATGTACTTTAAATGTCTATATTGCAAAAAGGAATTTATTATTTCCTTTTGCAGGTTATTTGTTTTGATTTGTGTACTGTTTTTCCTTTTTTATTTGAATTTTTATTAGTTTTATTAGTTGTTCAGTAATTTTACAAATGAGTTGCATCTGTTTTATAAATTACTTAATTAAATTTTCATTTCTTTAACAGTTTATAATTATTGAAAATTCTATTTACCTGCAATTATTTGGCCAAAAAAGAGAAAGGAACCCGATGAATTATAAAACTTGTTGCATATCCCATTGTGAAGTTGCATCGAAGAAATAAATCCCCCCCACAGAAAAAAAAAACGAACAGTACCAAAATCGGCCCCACAATCGCGATCGCAAAGTAAAAGCGGATCCAGATTTAACACTGTGCGAGGGAGAGAAAAGAGCATCCGCGTGTGGGGCATACGCGGTGAGAGAATTATGCTCATCTGTATATACGCACGGGGGACTTCAATATTATTACGCTCTTCGGCGGTGCGGCAAACGACGGATCTCATTCGCTGTTCGGTTGTCGTGGCCGTCGCCGGTGCGTGTTTCCTTGCGTTGTTGGGGGGTTGATGCGGATTTTGGTCGATTCTCCGTCAACTGCGTCATCGTTACGTTTCGCACGTACGCCAACCGTTCCAGCTTACACTCTCACATCACACCATCGTCATCATCATCATCCTCAGAGGTAGCAGCAGCAGCAGCAGCCAACCCTATCGGTGTGTGCGCGGGCTTGTCGATTGTTTTGTGCCTCGAAGGCCATTTTCCGCGCGCAATTCTACCACCCACCTCCCACTCCCCCTTTGGGGTGAGGAATTGTGTGAGGCTGTGTTGTGTGCTGTGTATATGCACTAGATATAGCAAAACAGCAGAAAAGAAGAAGAGAAAAAACCCCGGCCGGTCCCGGGGGAATCGGAGTGTGCGTGTGTGTTTCGTTCCCGTGTAACGTTTCGCAGTTTGTTTTCTGCTGCTTTTATTACACGCGTGCATATTTCGCGCGTCTGCATCGTTTGTGTGCATCGTTCACGGTGCGCGGTTCACGAATACCGGTGTGGTTGCACTTTCCGTGTGTGTCCCCACGGACGTTTCGTTTCCCGTGAAGGTTCTTTCAAGTTTGTTGCCCCCGCACGGCTATCTTCCACGTTCTGGTTTGGTTGAAATCGAAATGGGAGGGGGAAACAAAATGAATGGTGGTCCGTATGAATGGGGGATGCATTTTGTTGCAGATTTGTTCCAAATTTGTTGCATTTAAGGAAGAAGTGAACGTCAGAACGTTTGACACAAATAACCATTAGTGTTTTAACGAGGAAAGATCGAATTGAAGATCACTGAATATCAGCTTATTAATTTTCGAAAGTAATTTTACACGATTAATCATGCATTTTCTTATCAGAATTGCTTATAGGCATTTTTTTTTTAATTTCAAAAGAAGAAAGCAAAACAGCTTATCAAGCGTATTCGATAGAAACGATACGCAACACAACCGCTCAGTGGTGTTCCTGGGAAATGAGCAACAATTAGCTTGCATGCAAAACAAACCAGTAATTATATTGTGATCCGAACATTCGATCTGAAAAGTTCCTCAATGTGCAGTTAACAACTAGAGTGCGAGTGTGTTTTTTTTATTCCTTCTCATTCTTCTCCCGCAATCTACGCAAGTGTGTGTAGGCGAAAATTCTTCTCACGTGTGGGCCGCGCAGGTGTTTGTGAGTGAAGTGTTTATCGTGCGAAAAAATACCTTCGTTCTGTGTGTCCGATAAGGTCTAAAGCAATCGAAAAGCCGTAAATCTAACCCCGGCAGAGACGTGCGGGTTTTGTGCAGTACTTGGCGTACAATATTGTGGCGTGTTTTGTGTGAATTGTAATTTTCTTGCAAAAATGTAACACGATCGAGCGTGAAGTGAGCAGATCCATTTGGCAGCTTCCCATGCGTTGGGCAGGGAGCAAAGTGAAAAGCGAAAGGAAGTGTGGAAATATTAATGCAATCATTTTTCCCGATAACGAACGGGGAGATAAATATTTATCGGAAAATTTCACACTTAACCGAGACGTGTGTTTTTGTGTGTGCGTGTTCGTGGGACACGTTTGGTGTTAGCAGACGTCACGACGACAGGGCAGGCCAGCAAAACAACAAAAAGAAAGGTAAGTAGGTGTAGATTAATGTATCTCGAAATTTTAAGATATCTGTGTGTTTCGGGTGACCTTGATAAGAAGCCTTTTTTTGAGTCGTTTGAGAAGTTCCAGGAAAACACTGAAACTGAAGCATGAGTCAAACACACACAGTTCGCAGAACTGTTTTATTTCCATTATCATCCCCTACGATCCCGTGTGGGGTTGCACACTTATCGGCGGTTATCGATGGGGCTGTTGTTATCGAAAGTTTTCTCGGGCTAAAAGTATACCCCCATTGAACGACACAAACCGGCTGTTTCCAATTCCCCTCAACCTAACTCAAAAGTAATGCGGTGGCTTTTCTTACCATTCCATGGGATTATGAATGAGAAGACGTTTCGAAGATTGTTTTTCCTTCCAACTTTTCTTTCCCTACTGCAATTGATCCATTTTTTTGTTGAGTGTGTGTGACCTAAAATTTCCCCTCTCTTTTTGTATGCTGCCTCTCAACGCTCCATCTCATTCTCTCGATGAAAATCTTCGGAAAACGGTGCAGACATACCGACCTTGCTGGCCCATTTTCACGACCTTGTACCTTGGCAGTAGAACGTGCGAAACGCTCGTCTATCTTCTCTTTGCGAACTGGTCGTTCTAAGCTGGTGTGAGTAGTTCCGGTCCGTATGTCCGGTACGGTTAATATTACACCATGTATTTAACATAAATGTTACCTACTAGAGCAGTGGTAGAGCGAGTTTCCCGGTGCAATGAGTTTTAAAGAGCTGAAGTGTGAAGTGAGAAACTAAAATTTAAATTTTAAGTGAAAAACTGATGCTGCCACGTGATCTTTTGCATGATCTGTTATGTACTTATGATACTTAAGTAGGTAAAAAGGCTGTATAGAGTCCCCATTGGAATGAAATGATTCTGATGAGATGTGTTTAAAATATTCTAAGCGATGTTTAGACACTGTTCAGAGCATGAAAAGTGATGCCAAATGTTATTTTGAACATATATTAACCAGCATTCAGAATAAAGCATTAATCGAATGCTAGCTATCGAAAGGGCCATACCCACCATACCCTTTCAAACAAGCCACCTCGATCTAGCGGTAAGAAATTTCATTTATTTTACATGATTTTGCCTATTTCAATGCTCCTGATCGCCATGTTATGTTTCTAGTAATCCCCTTTACCCCTAATGAAAGCATGGTCTGTCATCAGACTGCCAAAATTAATTATATGAATTTAAAAACAAATTATTAATTTAAAAGAATGAATACAATAAATACGTTTTAAAATAATAACAAAATTGAGCGCAAATTGAAACTGTAGTGGAAAGTGTACACTTATTCTATTGTATGCTATTCTAACTGTTTACCCTTAAGTACATCCCAATTTTCCCAATTTTCTCTTCTCAAAGAAAATAAAAAAAAATGTGGTATTTATTCGTTTATTCTGAAGTATCAGCATTACGTTTCCAATGATCTTTGAATTTGAGGTTAAATTTCAGTAAAGCGTTAAATTACCTGACGACTGAGTGATGAGAGATACAGATTTTCCATGAATTTTCACTTCAAAACTAGCTTACATTACTTATAAATCTGTTGCGATAAATAAGTTGATCTTTGCAGTCAATCCTTCCTTTTTTTTTGAGCACCGTAACGAATCTCATCCGCACGAAAGAGAATCGAACAAAAAAGGCAAGCTTATCGCCGCTTTAATTATAGCTCCTGTTTAATAATGACCCCTTTTTTCTGTTCCCACTTTAGCCGTCGTGCTTAAAAATAGCCACCGAAGTCAGGAACGGACAAGACATGTCGGAGGAACGATGGGGATGAAGCATTGCAAAAATGAAGTGGGCTTCGAAAGGCACAAAGCAGCATAATTCAGGCATGGAAGAAGTGGTCAAAAATTGTACCCACAACAAGGCCCAAGCTTTTAATGTCCCCCTTCCATACAAAACTCATGCTCCGATCGATGAATCCAATGCGGATCTCGATCGATCCATTCGAATGATGAGATTTCATTTTTTTGTCTGTTCCGGTAGATCATCATACGTGTTTTTTTTTCTTTTTGGGGGCTTCAAATCATTCGTATATAAGCTCACTTGTATCATGTACGATCATGTTTCGTTTGGAGGTTCGTTTGGTAAAGCGATTCCCCAACAATTTCGTCGAGGTTTTGTTGGTTGGCACCCCATCCATCTGCTCCTCGTCCACCTTCTACCAGACCAGATGAGATAACGGCTTGTGTGCGTGTGCATTTCTTCGCATTTGGCTGGCCCGGTTTCTTTTTTCGTGACGAAAATGGCAAAATTCGAGTATAAAGGAGAAGCGAAACAAAAATTGCGTTCCGCGGTTTTATGCCCGCACACACACACACACAGCGAAAAATCCGCAAGAAGGAGAGAGAGGGATGGAAGAAAAACACATAGGTCAGCATGTTTGATGGCCATCGTAACGTGCCCCATTCCCAGATATTGTTTCCACCAATATATTCGTTCGGGTTGTTGCAGAACGATCGAATAAAATTGACCAACAGACACCAGACAGGGCCAGACGAACGAACGTGCAGACGTGGATGGATAGATTTTTCGTGTTTAGCCTCGGGCTGGCTCTCTCTCGCTGGTCGGTTCTCCAGCGAACGAACGAACGAAATAAAAAAACACCCCAAGCTGGGCTCCAATGGGGCCACCGCAGACGCAGACATACAAAACGTCCTCCGGACGCCGGTAGTAACCACGGGGGCAAGTATACAGACACGAGCAGAAAAACGAAAAAAAAGCAAAACCAGTTTACATCCTCCCCAAAATAGAAACAAAAGAAGAAGAAACCCAACACTTGGACGTCCTCCCCCGTTCTCTTCTTTGCATTGGGCTGGACGAAGGCAACGAGCGAGAAAAGGAAGGAATGGATCTTCAACGTATTTAAAAGATCCAACAGCATCCACGCACTGCCTGGTAATGAATCGGTAGGCCACTGTGTCCCTTTGGATCCCTTTTGAAAATGAAGCTTGAGGAATAAAAAGCTTTATGAAATTAATTCATCTACCAGTGTCAATCAACGGAGGGAAATAATTATGTAAGGAGCTTTATAGAAATTACTTATAGTAGTTAGAACAGTCAACGAAACAGATTCGATTACTAATGTCCACAAACGTATGTTTGGTTCACCAAGAGTATCAATAACCCAGAAATAGAGGAGTATTTGTTCTATTGGATGCTAATTATTTTTTCCAACAAAGCTTCATTAGTTCCAAGTATTTTTATTCCACTCCTTGTTTGGATATGAATTTACATATTTTGTGCCAAACCTAACTTGACTTAAAAGAAATTAATTATAAAGAATTAAATGAAAAGCTTTTGTCAGGAACTTTGGAACACAAAGAGCTAATTATTCTTATGAACTATTCAGTTACAGTTTTGGTTATTTTCTCAGACCAAAATGCAAAACAATTCCGTCAACCACTGTGTGTACAGGACGTTGTCCATCCGCAAATTCCACTCACGAACAAGATCATGACACAGTTTGTGTTGATGGGAGAGAAGGGAATCAAATGAAACCGATACGTTTTGTGACCGGGGCCCGGGACATCGATTGGGCTTTCGGATCATGCGAGACAACACACAGAGAAGAAATAATCACTGTACGTATTTCGGCAGTCACCACACACTTGTGGGCCTCCAGGAAACGGTGACGCACCGTACTGGTGTGCGTCTTGCTGATGAAAGGAACGGTGTGCACTGTTCTGTTTCCAGGTGTGGCCTGCATGCGCCTTCCCTTTCACCGGATGTTGGAATGGTTGGAACAGTAATCTTCACGGACATTCTCCGGTATTAATAATAATTTTCTCCGCAATGGCATCGGACGAGTGTATTAGATGTTAAATATGGGGAATTAAGCAGTGGCTGTAAAATTTGAAGCATTTGGCTATAAATTTTCCACTCAAAGTCTCATCCGGATGAATTATTCAAATGTTTTCTACCCAACCACGCTTGTCCTTCCTGGATATTAAAGAGCAATTTACAACTTCCCACCCAACGAGGGAGAAAAACTCTCCCACACACTACAAAGCAGACAATGTTTACCTTCTTTTTTTTTGTCCCTCCTGCTACCTTGAATCCCATGGAAAATGGCAAGTGGCGATCGGGTGTTCGCTTTTCCCAAGGGCAATCCTATCACTTTCACCTACTCACCGGTGGGTATAACGTTATGCCGTTATGGATGGTGCGCGTGTCCTGCTCGCGTGCGAAAGGAAAAGCAGCTGGCTGGTAGAACGAGACACAATCGTGCCCCAGAGAGAAAGAGAGAGAGCGAACGATTGTCCGCATTTTCTTCCAAGGATATCCAAGATTGTGGGGATAGGATGTCTGAATGATCTAGGGTTGCAACGCGGGTAAAAGGTTAAAGGATTACTTCATACTGGTGTGCTGGTAACACGGAGAACTTGAATTTGGTTTCGAGATATCAGCCAAGTGTTAGGCAAAAACCAAGGATTTGCTCAAGAGTGCGATTCTTGAACAAAAAGACTAGATCCCATTACGATTGAGAGACTTTGATATGATGAAAAATGGAACTGTTGTCATGAGCAGTCTAAAGTGTCCTTGAAGTTATCCTCTTTGCTTGTTTTACCCAAAAGCGTGAGGAATAAATTCTTCAATGTCGTTGAAATTAACTTATCTTCTCCCTTTCTTGACAATCATTTACTAGAGAAGCTTTTCCGATATCATAGAAAATTATTCTAATTAATTAAATTTGCCTTTCAAAGGTTGAGATCATTTAATAGAGTGATATTATGTCGGAATTTGATGACATGAGAACGATTCCCGCACACTTATGCACATCAGTGACCATAGTGAGCAAAATATGACCCTGAAGGGACATAACCGAAAGACTTCCAACATTTACAACTACCGAAATGCTTGCACATGCAAATTAGACACTAATATCATCCATTGGACTTTGCCAAAACTTGCTAACCTATTGGGTAGTGTGTTGTTCGCGCCCTGGATGCCGGCCGGTTTGTGCAAAAATGGTCGTGTTTGTGATGGCGGCTAATGGCGGTTGAATCGTGTAAAATTTATTGCGTTGCAGAAAAATACATCGACAGCGCCTCGTTGTTGCAGCGCAGGGAGAGAGTGCATGCGGGCATGACTTCACCGTTTGGTATGCTCTCGGTTGCAATTCCCGGTCATTGCTCAACACGATTCGATTTCTGTATGTTCCCGGTGCGCACGGGACGGGTAATAGGAAGATGGGTGTTGGGAATGAGGTTAGGATGAACTCAAGGGTGGGTGGGAGGGGGAGGGAGGTAAAACTGCATTCGTGCTCTTTTGGTGCATTTCGATTGAGAATGTGCATTCCATTACTCTCGCGCTCATCGTCACGTTATACAGCGTGCTGAGCAAATGCAATGAATATTTCACGATAGGAATTTAACAGGATTTTTTAAATAAATAATTTATGGATTTTACAGATATAATTCGAAAAATGAAGAGTGTTTTTGAAAGCACTTCTATAAAACAAAATTAAATACTGTGTTAAAATAGCTCATCTGGCCGAGAAGCATCATGACGTCATTGGAATGAAACATTGGGAACTCATTATAGCTCCGCCAACCAAAAGTGGTCATGAAGTTGTCCAATATTGGAAGAATGGTCATTATCCAGATTAGAGATTGTATATGAACATACTAGAAAGCCTCGCGTGTATGGAGACGTTTATATTCCAGGTTGAATAGAGTGGCGTCATCTATCGTTTTATTCACGTCATCTTAACGCTCCAGTACATCTTGCTTCAAATCCACCTTTTAAGACACTTTCTGTAAAAAGGAAAATTATCCTATAGTGCATTTAACAAACTCCCCCTTCCCCACCACCTTGCCACCAAAAAAAAAAACACAGTAACAGCTCGCAAAATCTTTGTTTTGTTCTCTCTCACAACCGTACAACACTTTTCCCTCATCTCACGCATATATTGCTCACATTCGCTCTTGCTCACGGGAGGTTTTACAGTGGCCTGCTGGAGCAACACCGTCTGCCACTATATTGTAATAGTGAGAAAAAAAGGAGGAGTAGGGTGGCCGGTTGGGGCTGTTTTGGGGGGATGCTTTTGGTCAAAACAGTTCGGCGCTCTGAGCAGAAACGCGAACCCCCAACAGAGTCGGCGCATGTAAGTGTGTTTGGCTTGACATTGAACTTGAGACGCCATTTCCCAAATACACACTGTTTCTCTGGGTTGTGTTATTGTTATTGCTCCCCCATTACCGGAAAGTGTGTGTGTGTGTGTGTTTGCCAAATTTGGTGCTCTAAAACATACAGTACACAGTGGCCGTTTCTATCCGTGCAAAACATCACCAGAAAAAGATTGAGGTTTTGCATCGTTTTCTGAATCAATCGCAGTAGTCGCAAAATTGTTTCCAGTATTTTTGGTCAAGAAGAGTGGGGAGCAGTGGGAATGGTGCGTGGTTTGAGTTAAATGGTGGGAATTGTTTTTCCAATGAAGAAAGTGCACGGGGAACCTGAACCATATCGGGAAGCAAGATTACCAATTGGGTCTATTTAATATTTTACACCTGTGATGTGAAAAATTGCTCCAGCATACACACATACACCTGTGCATATTTGTGAATGGAGAAAAAAAAAACAAACCTGGAAGTGATTTTTTGGCCGTGTGTTAACGAAGAGTGCTCATAAAACACTTTCATCGGCACAATATTGCGAAGGGTTTTAATTAAAAAGTGCATTTAATTTGTGAACTAAACATGGAAAATTTGACGAACACTCTTCAATCGATATTAGCCACCCGGAGCGATGGGAGTGCACCGTTTGTTGCAGGTAATTCTTATCAGAAAGGAAATGTGTTTTTTTCCCCTGAGTTGGTTTGAAAAACCAAAAAGTACTTTGGGCGTGTGATAAGATAATGCTTGTTTCGTTTCCTTTTCCTTCCGTAAGAAGCGATTGTGATATTCCATAGTAAAGCATTTCTCAATACGCTTCACCCCAAACGAATGCATCATTCGAGTTCATTCGGGTTTGGCAAAAAGCAAGCTTTATCTGTTAGAATTTACTTACATTTTCCCTTCATTCAGTCATACCTTCTTCTCGTTGTTGTGTGCATACAGTTGCAACAGGAAAACAAAAAAAAAACGACTAATCGACCGGCTTCAGCGTGATAAATCGGGACAGCACAAGCACGACGGCTATGGTGGCCAGCACAAAGCAGACGGCAAACATGTAGAAACTCTCCTCCGTAAACACGTCCGTAAATGCCGGTATCTGATGGTACCAGTTCTCGATGATGGCCATATGGCCGCCCTTGAGCTTCTTGTGCGACATGTTCGCTTGCTGGCGCGTGGGGGGAGGATAAAAAGGGTTCCGGGTGTCTGGTGGTCGCCAACCGTTTACCGTCGCTTGCCTGCACCTGCACCACCGGCCTTTTTCTCCGATTTGGTCTTCACTATGCTAGTCGCTATTTCTTTCGGTGCCAGGGCGCTCACGTGTTTGTTGCAGAGCTTCAGCAGCTCGAGTGTGGACAAATTTGCACTGCTCAGTTCAACCTTTTTCAGCTTGGCCTCGGCTTAAACAAAAGGGAAAACATATTATTAGTTGGAGTAAATGTTTCTTTTCTTCCATTTCGATGTACCTACCCTGTACCGATGGTATAAGCTGGAAAACAACCGATGGTGGCCTTCGGTCGCAAACTATCTCTGTTTTGAGTACGCAGGTTGGGTTGGTTTGTGAAATTTTCGGCGCCGAAAGATGGTGCACAAACTCCCTGTTTTCGATGGAAAAATAGACAAACAGTTAAAGGAATGAAATAACTAAATTTTTCATTGCGTCGCATGAAATTCGAACGTTCTGGATATTTGTGTTTTCAAGCTGGTTCTCCTTTGCTCACAACATCGTCCATTTCGGTCGCTCTAACACGTGCTGTATGTTTTTCCTCTTTCAGACGGCGCACAACTAAAGTGAAGCAATGTCCACGGAAAGGGAACTAACTCCCGGATCGACGCAGCAATTGCACCCGCTGTCCTACTCGGATATGGCCACACACATTCAACTGAACGGAGTAATAATGGGCAAATCATTTAATGGTAAGCAATCGGAGGCTGCTTCTGCGGTCCCTATAAATACTTTCTTCTGCCCGCAGGATGCTACACAATTTTCCGAATCGATCGTACACCGTTTCTGCTGATTGGTTTCTCTAACTAGCATGGTGTAATTACCTTTGCTTTACCGAACTTGAGTACCGCAAAACTATTGTTTGGACACCAGCAAAATGCACCGTAAATTTATAGCAAAACCACACGATATGCGCTGTTCCGAGATGGATTTTCCCAGCTATCGTTCTCAAAATACATCATCGTGCGTTATTTCATGTTTCTCGCGCTGTGACACACGCTTGCGCAGTTGCGCAAATGTTCAACCATATTTTCCTGGCGCGTTGTCGTTGCACGGCGAACAACCGGGTGTCGGTTCTCTTACCTCGTCGGGGTGGTATTCTCGTCGAACGGGTCGAAGCTAACCGTGATACGCTGCACCGCCTTCAGATTGACCAGTTTCAGCTGTTTTCCGATGGCAGATACAATGCCTCCCGAGCGCCGGAAAGCTCCACCGACTTTGATGGACATTTTTCCGGTATTTTAGGTCGACAATGCTAATGCAAATGTTTCCCTCAATGCGGTTAGTTTCATAACAATTATTTGTGCAAGAGTTGACGTTTTCTCTTCTGACAGTTGACGTTTCGGAAGAGAAGCGAATTTGTGGGCGAAAGGCATGTTCGAAGAAAAATTGTTGCGCCAAACACGATGTTCGAAACCGGTTGTGCACACTTGAAAGTGCTTCGGAACAGTCTTTGTAAAAATGTAAAACTGGTTGAATATGTCTCATTGTATAGAAAGATTCCCAATACAAAACTCAAAGCAAGTTAATTTATTCAATAATACATAAATGAACCATTTTAAGTACAGTTATCCACCGAGCTGGTTTGTGTTTCGAAGTGCATGTTCGAAGTTCGAATATGTTCGGCAATGTTCGGGACGCAGGTTTACACCGTCCACGCTCGCGAGTTGACTGCTTTAGCTGTTTGTGCGGAAAGAGAAAAGTTGTGGCGGATGCATCATTCTTTTTCTTCTTCGAGTTTCCCAACGAAACGCGCGCTGTTCCCGGAGAGTGAAATAAATTTGTGAAAAATAACCGTCCCACATCGGTTTGGGACTGGGTGGACGTTTGCAGCAATCGGTTACCAAGTGTGGTGTGCGTTTTTTTGAAGGGTCGCGCTCTGTGGGTCGTGGGGAACACAGTATTGTGTGTCGCTGAGCGTAGGGCGGCAGTGTGTGTGCGTGAGTGAGCGAGTGTGTGGGGCAAGATCGAACGGGAAAAAAAAGAAAGACCAGTGTGTGCCGTGGCCCCGTAATTGAGTGAAATAAGGTTGTCCCCACGACGTTGCCAGGCAGGCAGAAACGGGCAGTAGTAGCAGCGTGCAGCCAAAATGTATCCAGTAGGCCAACGTAAGTAAAAATGCGTTCGGGGAACAAATGCATTACAGCAATCGTGCAATCAGATTCATCACCATCATCTTCCTGAGAAGCAGCAGCAGTAGCAGTAGCAGCAGCAGCAGCAGAATAAGCAAAAGCGCTGTGTAGTGGTGTTGGTGTAGTAGTGTGCCGTTAGTGGTGGTGGGCCAATTGTGTGTGGAAGATTCTTTCCCGTCTCCCCCTTCTCGTTCAGCCTTATTTTTCAGCGAAGAAAAGAATGGCAGCGGAAGTTAGGAAAAGGAAAACAAAATAGTCGATCATCGGAAGAGATATGCAATTTGTGAAAAACGGTGGTGAAATCATGATGAACGACATGCATGCAACTGTTGGCGGTGAGCGATGGTTCCCTACTTTTTTTGTTACACATTATAGTCGGGATTATAGTTAATTGTTCATGGTATGAGTGCGTGCAATGTGCGGACTGGCGCTTCCGAACCGTAAAGAAACCGTCTGTTGTGCGCAAGTGGCTGTTTGCAATTGTGTGCGTGCGTGTGTTTGTGTGTAGATGCGTGCGTGTGTTTTGAACCCATGACATGAGTGTGTATGCGTACGTCTTGGGCACTAATCAGAGGCAGAGCAAGGAAAAAAAATACCCCACCGAATGAGGTCGTGGCATTAGGGGAAGAATTTATGCGGTGAATGTTGGTTACATGAGTATTAAACGCATCCTTACGGCAGCATATGTCGCCACCATGTCGTACCATGCGCTTGCAAAAGGCCACGATGAAGTGTGTGGTGTCACCTGCCCTGTGTGGTTGGGTTGTTTGTGTGTGCGTTTTTGTTGTTGAAAGGCATTCGGACGTCGAAATGTGTGAAAACCGCTGGAATGGTGCTGTGTGGTTGTAGTGGTAGTAGCCATTTGCGTATTAGCAGGCGGTGCGATGGTGTGTGAGTTATGCTAAAGCAATGGTATGCTATGAAGAAGAATGAGTGTGTGCAAGAGATGGAAGGTGTCAAAACATCGCCAAAACGTCGAACGTGTGTACAACGGTACACCAACACATGCGCAAACACACACAAACCGCACAATTTACGGATACGCACATCAATGATGGCGCCGCTTTGACAAAGCACAACATAGAATGAGTAGATTTTTTTTAATACATATGCTGCCTGGCCATTTCAACGAAAGCGACGATTTTCCCCTTTCGCAAATGTTCATACTGATTGGATTAGCACGGGCGGTTCGGAAGGTTAAAAAAGATGGAGATACTGTTGCTCCTCCGTAAATGTGAAATTTGTTGACAAATGTCAACAACCCATCCGGGCCATGCTCTCGATTTGCCGGATACAAACGCCAACACGTTGTTGGAGTTTCTTTTTTCATTTTTATCTGTGGACGAGAAAAACAAAGTCTGATAAGTTTATTTTTATTAAAATGAGAATAATAATGAGATGCGGATATGGTCATGTTGTTTTAGATGATGATGAAACCCGACAGAATATTGGCAGCATGTCCATGAAAATAATATTGAAGAACTCTAGAAATTTCCATTAGGTTCGCCTCGGAACACTTCTGGGAAACGCTAAAGTTACTCTGTACTGTTTGACCTTCAAGCTCGATCGTATGATCACTTCTGATCTCCAATGAAATTTACCTATAATGTTGCTTATTACAAGGAAGATGATACATTCACGCGTAGAACTGACTTTACAATTCATAGAAAAAAGTTCTAGATAATAATATTCTAAATTCCTAGAGTCTAGAGACTAGGTTCTCCTCGGATCACTTCTGGGCAACTATCAAGTTTCTCTTTATTGTTTGATTTTCAATTGCGATGATCTATAGTGATCGTGTATTAAAACTGCCTGCTATTATGGCTTATATAAAGAAAATAGTGCATCAATAAATGGGGTAGAAATTGAATAATCAATAAAGGTTTCATGTCGCTGTAATACCTCACTAAAATTAGATATATATTATTTTTGTGTGTATAATACTACTCCAATACTTAAGCTCCAAAGCCATAGAAGTTTGCCATAGGCTGGACCATAGAGGTCATTGATTAATTGATTGATAGATTGGACCCTACATGATGGTTCCACTAAAACTACATTTTGCCTGGATTTCCAACTGTTATTGAAGGTTATTTCAAGGATGGGATCCATACTTTGCCCAGAACATGAGGCGTGTTTGACAGGAGAATGCTCAGGATTTTTAAAACGACCTATAATCCAGCCCCCCAAATTCCTTCATGGCATGTCTCCAAAAATGTTCAACGTCACGCACGATCACATAACTCAACATCGTTTGCGATATTAAATAGCTCAATCATCAAAAACCGGTGTGTGCGAAAAGCAAACAAAACAGTTAAGATCATAAATATTTTGCTTAATTTACCACCGTTCGAACTCATTCTCATTTTTGGGCACACCTTCCAAAGTAGAGGGACAACCCCCGTCCCCCTGCAGTCTTCCAGACTTTGTTTACCAAACAGACACACCCGCAAGAGGTCCCAAATTTTTGCGACGATTCTAATGCGCGACCAAAAAGGGAAAACGTCTTGCAATCACGCACCGACGAAAACTGTTGTGCGTTGTAACCTAATTTTTGGATGTCTACGTCGGCCTTCCCTCCACTCCCCAAAGTGGACGGTGGAACAAAAAATAAACACCTCCGTCGACGTCTTGTTGTTGCCCTGTGGCCCCCTTTGGTCGTTTGGAGATTGGTGCAAAAAAAAAAACTGGAGGAAACAATCAACATATTCCTCCCCAACTTGCGCTGCTTTGCGATGATGTTTAGTCGGCGATGTTATTTCTTTTTACCTTTTTTTCCGCACGATTACATATCTCTCGCGCGTTTCCACATCTCTCGCACGCCCGAAAGAGAGAGCAAATAATAGTTCTTTGTTTTCATAAATGTTTCGCGTTTTTTTCTGCTAGCGATTTTCTAGTGATTTCTTTTCTCTTTCTCTCTCTTTCTCTCGGGCCCATAAACATGCAAACACACTTTAGCTGTGTTGTCTCGTGTCCGTAGAATCTTGAAGGATTTTTTTTCACCCGTGCGTGGTTAAAACAACTTTCGGTACACACGGTTGGAGTTTGTGGGTCATCGACATCTGCACGTTTGATGCTCTCGCTCTTGACGACTTTTCTCTCTCTCTTTTGATTAGAAATGTGTTTATGCTGCTGTGGAATGTTATGTATTTGCCGTTGCAGCAGCACAAAGCATACGTCAAAAAGGGAAATCCAGCCTACTACACCAAACAGGAGGCTGCTTTGTTGAAGTTCCATGCGTTTTCTAACCATAAACAGCTCATGTTTGGCACTTGTTTTGGGAAGAAACGTGGTTTGTTGGGTTTCTTTGTCGTCGTGTCACACCATGATCGTTTCGTTTGAAAATAATTCAATTTGATCAGTATTAAAATTGTGCGAAGGTCGCATCTGGTGCTCCACGTGTTTGTTGTTTAAATTTGTGAGAGAAAGGATTTAAATGGGACCATTTTCCTCTTCACTGCTTTCTACTGTTTTTTTATTCGTTTCATCGTTTTGATTTATGCTTTCGCTAGAGGCGCTCAGTAACAAGAGCATTGATGGACCAATTCTATGCCTGTATATATGTGTGTGTGTATGTATGTCTCCGTTGTGTAAATACATCTAATCGGTCGTGATGTTGCGGTCTGTGCATGACGCTGCAGAAAGAAGATTCGTTACGGAGGGACGGGCGTATCACACACACTAATCAACAACAACCTAAAAAAACGACACTAAAAACATTCGCCCGTTTCCCATCTCTTATCTCGTGCGGATCGTTTAAACTTAGCTTTATGTTATGCAGATTTAACTGTGCTTCCAACCGCTTCCAAATCGCATTCTAACATTCAAATCGTTACGCATTCGATTTACTACTTTTGCATTGTAAATGACTCACCTCGATCTGTTGATGGGTGGTGGAAAGGACGGAGGGGGGAGCACTAAAGATGCAGCGAGAATCGCATCGGTCTGGATGAATAATCAATCGTCTGGCAAAAGAATAGAAAAGTCTCTGACTCACCTTTTGAATGACGTCGATCATTGGTCAACCATCAGCAAGGCGCAGTAGTTTAATAAAACCCACATCGTTATTGGCATAAAAATACTATTTTCAGACAATCGGTTTTCAGGTTTCATCGGTGCATCGATTCGGAAAATGTGTAGCATTCTCTTCTTCAAACAAACTCTCATTTAGCTTTTCTGTTCTGTTACTGTAGAATTCCCACCTTTATCTAATTATTTCCACATTTCAATTACTTTACTCCGCGATGTTAGTTTGCATCGGAGTTCGTTAGAATATCCACAGCACTCTGTTCCCTTCTTGTTGTTAGAATATTTGCTTCCTTGAAATTTTGTGTTCTTTATTTCTAAATATTCCCATAATATGTTTTATGAAGGTGAAATCAAAATTTCTCGTTGCGTTTTTTGTTTTTCGGTACGGGGAAAAAACACAAAAAACCCAAAAATGCGCAAAGAAAATATCGTTTTTGTTCTTTTTTTCTTCTCTTTATTTTTAGAATCACCATGGACTTCTTCGCCGCCAAGGCCTCCAAGTCCGTCTCAGTCGCAGACCAGCTTCGATACACTATCACGTAAAATACCTGCTTACTTCTTGTTTCGATACCCTTTTTTTCGAATGTACTATTCATAAATTACCATCAACGGTGTAGAAGAACCAGACGACAAAAGAAAAGCAAAAAGAAACGCCCGAAAAGGCCGGTTAGACCAGAAAATAGAAAACAAAAACACAAATTGGAATAAGGGATGATCAATGGAGAAAAAAACAATTCCAGTACCGGACACGAGCTCTAATTTATGAATATTTATATTCGAAAACACAAAATTCATCATCAAAATTTTAGCAAAATTGCAACAACACCACAATGTGCCTTACAAAACAGAAACTTTACCAAACCTTCGAAAAAAACATCATAAGAAAAATGTGTTGGTTCTGAATCTCGATTTGTTTAGCCTTTTGAAGAATTCGAAGCAGGATGTTTTGCTCACAATATTAGTTTGTTTGGTTTTTCCGTTTTCATGTTTCGCTCTGTGTCATTTTTCCGATCGTGACGATTGCATTTTTGCTTACGTTTTTTTTCCTTCTACGTCTAATGAATGTGAGAGCAAGTGCAAGGAACTGTGGTTTTAATATTACCACAATAAGATAATTTTTTGAAATTTGTTTTGATTTGGTTTTCGTAAAACTCAGTTTAAAAAAAGTTTGATTTATGAGCAAACATATATATTCTACAGAAATGTCAATAGTGTATATTCATAATGTTATATAAAAATGACTAGAATGTGCTATGCTTAATTTTTTGCATTTATTAATGTTGCTCAACATTACATTTAACTTAACGTCATGATATATCGCGCATCCGTGAGTGTTTCTAACGTTTCGTGTCATTGTGTAAATATATTCTAACTTCCATATACTATCTGTTTTGTAACTAACAGCTCTAATTTGGTACGTTATTATCATATTTAAAAACTCTCATTCCATTCGGTTGTACATATATTATGTTAATTTTGTCTGAAAACACAACTATCATTACGTATAAAACGAGTAAAACGAAAAGCATAAACAATCGTTACGGTTCAATGCACAGACGTGTGGCATTTATATTATCTATTCCCAACCCAAACTCACACACACATTGAATTTTGTGTTCTGACAGCATATTATTTGCAATTTGTTTTCTTTCATTGTCTGTTGCGAAACATCGTTACAGTTAGGAGGTTGTGTTTTCTTCTTGAAATTCAAAACCGAAAACAAACATAAAAGAATAGTTGAACAAATTGGATCAGAAATGTGAATCATATAAAACACCCCTTCTTACCAGTAACTTAGCATAAGTGGACAACAGCATTATTAGAATGTTTTTGTTATATGATTCCAAGTTACTTTGCTCCACCATCTCTGTGTAAATAGTTTCAGGATGATTAATATAATGCAAGCTGTTAGGATTAGGGATATAATTTTATTTAGGCTTGTGTGTATCTTCAGGAAAACATTCCTCATCAGCTTGTGCGGTTTGTGCCTGCACGGGTTGTTCACTGTTTAGGGAAAACAAACAAATGGAAGGATAAGGATCGGTTCTACTTCTTCTCCGATCCTTTGTCGAGAGGAGCAAACACACCATCATGTTTCACATGTTTGCCGTACTATGCGTTTACTCATTCACCCATTTTAATGCTGTTTTTCTTCTTTATTTTTCCTTCTTTTCATTGCTCCATCGATCGTCGTTTTAAATATTTACACAATCTACAAATATTTCATACGCAAAATTGCTAAATTATCTAATTTTGATTTGGCTTGCGTTTGTTTTTCGATCATAAATTTTATTTATACGAAAACAATCAATTTTCCACGATCGATTACTTGTCGTATGTGGAATTCTATGTTTTATCGATTTGACAAAAAAAAAACATCGCGTCAAAATATTCCTTCATTTTCCCTCCATTTCGATGGAAATGTTGGGAACTCGTGTACAGCACCACCGGCAGGTGCGACGGTCAACCCGACAACGGTGGCGACGACGACCGGGACGCAAGGTGCACAGGCACTCGGTGTCGTACCGGCCACACCACCGGCCCCGCCGGAACTACCGGTGTTCACATGTCCGCGCCGTCCGAATCTGGGCCGGGAGGGCCGACCGATAGTGCTGCGGGCGAACCACTTCCAGATCACGATGCCCCGGGGCTACGTGCATCACTACGACATTAACATCCAGCCAGACAAGTGTCCCCGGAAGGTGAACCGCGAAATCATCGAAACGATGGTGCACGCGTACAGCAAGATGTTCGGCGCACTCAAACCCGTGTTTGACGGTCGCAACAATCTGTACACGCGCGATCTGCTACCGATCGGTAACGATCGTGTCGAGCTGGAGGTAACGCTGCCCGGCGAAGGCAAGGATCGGGTGTTCCGCGTCACCATCAAGTGGGTGGCACAGGTGTCGCTGTTCAATCTGGAGGAAGCACTCGAAGGTCGCACACGACAGATCCCGTACGATGCCATACTGGCGCTGGATGTGGTGATGCGTCATCTCCCGAGCATGACGTACACACCGGTTGGAAGAAGTTTCTTCAGCTCTCCGGATGGGTACGTAACGAAATGGGAAGTTTTTAAGAGTCGTATCCACTGATCATCCTCGTGTTACAGGTACTATCATCCTTTGGGTGGAGGTCGTGAGGTATGGTTTGGTTTCCATCAGAGCGTCAGACCATCGCAGTGGAAGATGATGCTCAACATTGACGGTAAGATCGAATCATTCACCTAAAGGGCTTAATTCTAATAAGGAATCGTTCTTTCCCCCACTTTGCAGTGTCGGCTACCGCCTTCTACAAAGCGCAACCGGTGATCGAGTTCATGTGCGAAGTGTTGGACATAAGAGACATCAACGAGCAGCGCAAACCGCTGACCGATTCCCAACGCGTCAAGTTCACGAAGGAAATCAAGGGACTCAAGATTGAAATTACCCACTGCGGTACGATGCGACGAAAGTATCGCGTCTGCAATGTGACTCGAAGACCCGCACAAATGCAATCGTAAGTGTGCTGCCAATACTTCAGAGATGACGGGAGTCTCTTACTTTTGGATGTTCTATTTACCCACTTCTAAAGGTTCCCGCTGCAGCTAGAGAACGGCCAAACGGTAGAGTGTACGGTGGCGAAATACTTCCTCGACAAGTACAAGATGAAGCTGCGCTATCCACATCTGCCCTGTCTGCAGGTGGGCCAGGAGCACAAACACACTTACCTCCCACTGGAGGTATGCAACATTGTGGCCGGTCAGCGTTGCATCAAGAAGCTGACGGATATGCAAACGTCTACCATGATCAAGGCAACAGCCCGTTCCGCTCCGGATCGGTAAGTGACAGTTAATGTCCGGATAGAGCGACAGATGATGTAAACTTCCTGGTGTATTTCTTTCCACTTTCAGAGAGCGGGAAATTAATAATCTGGTGCGGCGGGCCGATTTTAACAACGACGCGTATGTGCAGGAGTTCGGTTTAACCATCTCGAACAACATGATGGAGGTGCGAGGTCGTGTGCTTCCGCCACCTAAGCTACAGTACGGTGGACGCGTTTCGAGCATGAGCGGACAAGTAAGTTATCCGAGTAGTGTGACATTCAGAGCTCATGAGGACACGTGTTTTGTGTCGTCGTGTTGAACGGGGTTGATTTGTTATTTTGATTGTGAAAATTGATCTTCACTTCTTTCATTTCATTTAATGTAAATGTAAATGTAAAGAGATTTTTGAATACTCCAAATCTTCACTTGTCGAAGCAAAAGTGTCCATAGTCCATTTGTTACAATATCAGTCTCGTTGAGATCACCGTCATAGTAGGAAATCTCCCGCATATAAACACACACACCCAACACACCAAGTGCCTCGACAGCGGCCATCGGCCATATTCCAACCCCCGTAATAGGCATATTAAAATAAGTGAAAAAGTTACTCTCCGGTCCACAGAATAAGGTGAGCTTAGCATTACCAAACCAAGGGGTTTGGGATATGCGAGGCAAACAATTTTTTACTGGCGTCGAGATTCGCGTGTGGGCTATCGCCTGCTTCGCACCGCAGCGCACCGTACGGGAGGATGCACTCCGGAACTTTACCCAGCAGCTGCAGAAGATTTCCAACGATGCCGGTATGCCGATCATTGGACAGCCGTGCTTCTGCAAGTACGCCACCGGACCGGATCAGGTGGAGCCGATGTTCAGATATCTGAAGAGCACCTTCAGTCACTTGCAGCTGGTCGTCGTAGTGCTGCCTGGCAAAACACCCGTTTATGGTAGGTTTGAACGGAATCGAATAATCTAGAGCTTTGAAGTTGGTGCTGGATGGTGCTAACCTTTTTTGTTAATTGCAGCGGAAGTGAAGCGAGTTGGTGACACAGTGCTCGGCATGGCGACACAATGTGTTCAGGCTAAAAACGTCAACAAAACGTCACCACAGACACTGTCCAATCTCTGCTTGAAGATCAACGTGAAGCTGGGCGGTATCAACTCGATCCTGGTGCCATCGATCAGACCAAAGGTTTGTGATTAATTTGGATGGATTCGATAGAAAAAGAGTTCCATTATTATTTATCCTTATGATCATCACTCTTTGGCCATCAAGCCGGCCACTCACAACACCAAACATGATCTTTGTATCATTTAAAATTATAACCAATCATTTTTGAATGGAAGTTGTCCCGTTTGCATTCTTTGCAACTCTTTAAAAACTCATTTGTAATCTCGATAATAAATGTCAATTAAAGGTATTCGACGAGCCTGTTATTTTCTTGGGCGCCGATGTAACTCATCCACCAGCAGGCGATAACAAAAAGCCCTCCATAGCAGCCGTCGTCGGTTCGATGGATGCGCATCCGTCGCGGTACGCCGCAACGGTGCGAGTGCAGCAACACCGCCAAGAAATCATCCAGGAGTTGAGCAGTATGGTACGGGAGTTGCTCATCATGTTCTACAAATCGACCGGTGGTTTCAAGCCGCACCGTATCATACTGTACCGGGACGGCGTATCGGAAGGGCAGTTCCCGCACGTGCTCCAGCACGAGCTGACCGCGATTCGCGAGGCGTGCATAAAGCTGGAGGCAGACTACAAACCGGGCATTACGTTCATCGTGGTCCAGAAACGTCACCACACGAGGCTATTCTGTGCGGACAAGAAGGAGCAGAGTGGTAAATCGGGCAACATTCCAGCCGGTACGACCGTCGATGTGGGCATTACCCATCCGACCGAATTCGACTTTTACCTGTGCAGTCACCAGGGCATTCAGGTTCGTACATTTAGAGCTACGGGGTAATGGTAGGGAGACAAATGTTAATTGTGTTGCTGTGTGGATTCTTACAGGGCACGAGTCGTCCATCCCACTACCACGTACTCTGGGACGACAATCACTTCGAGTCGGATGAGCTGCAGTGCCTAACGTACCAACTGTGTCACACGTACGTGCGGTGTACTCGATCCGTTTCCATTCCAGCTCCTGCCTACTACGCACATCTGGTCGCATTTAGGGCGAGGTACGGAAAAATCACCTGAAAGAATTGTCTCTCTGAACATTGCCATTTAATCTGACTTCCATTTATCACCCTACAGGTACCACTTGGTCGAGAAGGAGCACGATTCTGGCGAAGGATCTCATCAGAGCGGTTGCTCCGAGGACAGAACGCCTGGTGCGATGGCACGTGCCATTACCGTACATGCCGACACCAAGAAGGTTATGTACTTTGCTTAAATTTGCTACAAACAACCACAAAAAAAAACACACAGAAAACGACAATGGCACTTGGCCGTGCCTGAGAGATGGTGTGCAGGAGTGGAGAAAACAAATCAAAACACAAATCGAACAACATTCTAGCTTCCTAAAGTGTGTGCAAGCCCTCATCCTGTTCCTGCTGCGGTGAACGAGCAGGGTGTGTTGTTAAAGCAGGATGTGGCAATGGTCAATCCTGAATCAAACACTATTTTATATCCAGATCTCACCGTTTATAGGTGTAATGCCGCCCACTGATGCTTTAATTTTTTGGACCATTATTGTTAAAAAAAAAGGGAATCGCTTTACCCCCAAACACACCTTCCCCCCCTACAGTGAACGTCAGCAGAAACAGAATCGTAGAATTCAACGCGCTATCGTTGCATCACTTCTCTAAGAAAAGGGTGTCATTGAACATGAACGCGAATCCGACAGTGTGTAATAGTGGACATTTTAACGAATGCAACCCATGTCGATGCATGTAGGAATACAGTGTATAGGTTTAGTGTTATTTTTATACATCATACATTATTATTTACACTAGCGATTTGCGATGGCGACCATTATTGTCTCTTCCTTTCAGAGCTCGTACCAGTAGTAGCTGCGTATTGTGTGGTAGGTGTTGAGAACAGAATTCAAATTACGGATCGTGTTTCACTACCGTTTGTCTTGACCTGATAATGTAGAATAAAAGCAAACGATTTTCTTTGCTTGGTTTTTTTTTTTGTTGGTAAAACACATCTAAACATTTATCCGCTAAACAAGATGATGCTGATAGTGTACGTAATGAAGTAATGTAGCTTATAATAGTTTAGTACAATTGAATTACAAGGGATTTTTTATGTCTTAACGTCGCATCTCTGCAATCAAATCGTTCTAATTTAAGTTTTGTAAGCTGCTGCTATCAAAATATGCTACGCATTGTGTTTGCAGTGAGACTAAGCCAGAATAACGATATGATTAAAGCTTCTTTTCCTCTTTTTGCGGTGTGTGTTATGGTTACATTCTGGCTGTAATGAGGTCGTTTGGTAATCGAAGCGTTCTCTAATGTCCTCCATTTTTTTTTAAACGGATAGTTTTTTGCTTCAAACTGCTCAAAAAGTGCAAGATGCGTGCTCTACGAGATCTCCGTACCTCAGTTCATTGCTTCACCCTACCCGAAACATTGCGTACAGCTCGTACAAGCGTACAATGTTTGCATATGCGTATAGTTAATCTGCTTTTAATATACTACTAGCACAAACTCTCACTACTTACACGTAAGCCCTTCTCTCAACACATCAGCTTTACCTGTTGTAAATAGTTCCCAAACGTGTTGTTCACGTTGCTGCGTACGTTTTAGACGCTTTTCTTTTCTTAAAAGACAGATTTTCGTTTGAAATATTTATCATTTTGCCGCTAGAGCGAAGGGCGTGCCGGGTTGTAGTTGCGCAAACAACCAAAACAGCACACAATGTAATTGTGCCGGGAATTCTTCAGAAGATTTAACACAATCAAACCAACACTGTGTGTCACACATTTACATTTAAGGGGTTTTTTTGTTTTGTCGCACGAGGCAGACATGTTGTGCCGGGATGAAAAAAACAAATCGAATAAGCAACCTATTTACGCCAACGAAAATTCATCAAACAATTTAGTAAACAAAAATCTATAATTAGATGAGCATTAAGAAATGAATGTGAACATAGATTCTTAACGGAAAGCAAAACCAACCGAAAAGCATAATACGTCACATCGTCAGCTATGTACCATAAATCCGGGGGGTGAATATATTTAAAGCGTGTAACAATTTTACAGGAACCATGGTATGATTGTTCGCAAACCAGAATCAAACCCCTCTCGAATTGATGGAGGCTTTTATGAATGCAAAATGTGTCAAAAGTACGATGCCACAGAAGGAAGGGAGTTGCGCAGGAGAAGTAACGAGAAGTGCTTCAGACGTGGAACAGTTACAGCTTTAGTGTGAGCGGTGCAGCTGCAGTAGAAATCGGGCTGCTACACTTAAACGTATGATACTTATAGTAGGAAAGGATCTTCTTTTTTTGTTCTTTTCGTTTTGTTTGCGATCGAATTCTATCAGGAGCGAATGAACCCACCCAAAACCACAGTACCAACAGCATCAGTTAACCGGCAATGCCTACCGCAGGCAAGGCCGTACCCTTGTTTTCACAGAAAAAAATCAGAATGAGATGTAAAAAGAATCAAACGCAACGCGTTTCCGTTTCCACAGTGCTTTGTAGCATTGTAGTCGATCGCATGAAGGTTTCAGCCATACAGCTCCGGCAGTGGGAAAGCTCTAAAATCAAATAGCGCGAACCAAATTGAATCCGTAACGAAATGGCGTCCTAACACGCGTCTGCCAAAGTTGTTGGTGTGCACGCGCGCGCGTGCGTGTGTGTGTGGTTAAATTTATAGAAACATTGCGGCAAAACTACACAAAACTCAACTCAAAGTCTCTTAGCGTCCCACGCCATGGGGACCGGTTTAATTAGTGTTTTTACTTTGCTCTAAGCCATTTTACTTTCTCATTGAAATGCATCTTTTTGTCAAGCCGTAGGATTAATGTGTTGGCAAACGAAAGGTAAAAATCACAATTAGCAAACTATTTAACACAAAAACAGGCGGAAGATGGAAGGAGAAGAAGCATTGAAGGATTTTAAAAAGCGGCTAATTGGGGTTGGTGATTAATGCAAAACTGTTAGTCAAGAGTTTGCTCGTAGATTAGATTGCGCGTGGCTTCCTCATTTAACTTTATCCAAGCCAAGAGAGCGACCGCGAGAGAGAGAGAGAGAGAGAGAGAGAGATAGAGAGAGAGGGAAGGAGAGACACAGAACAAGTAACGTGGTTAGGATTTTGTTTCCAGCTAGTGGAAATTAGAATATCAGTTGGTGGAAAATATGATGGTATCATAACAATGCAACTATCAAAACAAAAACCAGACATATTAGTAAGGGGGTCAATGTGCCACCAATAAGATGAAACTTGAGACCGGGAATTAGCTTGTAAGGAGAATGGAAGAAAGGAAGGAAGTACTTTATTATAAATGATTACCCAATAATGGCCGATTGCGGGGAAATTGCTAAGTTCTCAGCAAACGAACGGAACGCCCGATCAAACGATCACAACGGAACATACATACACAGAAAACACTTTACGAACCTATACACATTAAATGACGCGTATTTGATGATGGTAGCCGGTGTAGACGAACGGAGAAGGACACCAACAATAAGCTAGGATGTATGTTTCCTTTGTCTTTTGTTTAATTTATGAAGCAACACAACACAAGCGCAACTGAGAAAGGTTTCTCCAAACAAAACACACAAAAAAACTCTAGAGAAAACTCACACACATAGGTTATACAGACGTTGTTTTAAATCCATGGGCGGCTGGTTTCCTTTTGTGGAGGGACGAATGAAAAAGGGAAGGTAGCTTGAATGTTTTAGCTGTAATTACAACGGAGCACAAGTTTGTTTCACTCTTCGTAAACGATCACATTTCCGGGTGTGGTTTTTATCTCCGCAGCAAAGTGAAATAAGCCCACGTTCTGCATCTCTTGTCTGGCGTAACGTGGAAAACGAGTGAGAATGTACCAAACCCGCTTCTTATACAGACGGGAACTGAATGTGAGCGCGTATCACTGTGAAGCGAATCGAATGAAGCACATCGGATGGTAAAAAACGTGACAAATGAAACCAACACACAACACAGTGACCAAAACACACAAAAAGAAAAACCGCAGACGCTGAAGGTATGATGAGGGGCCGAGGGTGAAAAGCTAAAAAAAAAAGGTGTAACAAAATAACTATTATTCAAACTTATACAAGGGATTTATAACATATTAAGGTAGTGTGAGGAAAATGAAAAGAAAGAGAAGAAACGAAAGAGACAAATGGTAAACCATTATGATGAAACACAGCAAAAACCATTAACAAGCAAACATTGTATTTTAGATAAAAAAGAGCAACTAAAGTAATGGAAAAAAAGAAAGGAAGAAATCTTTAGAACACGCAGGTTTAAGACAACAACTAGCAAGTAAGCACACACAACAAAGCATAAACTTTATGATGGCAGGTTGAATTCCCCCCCCCTTAAGGCAGAGAAAGAGCAAAGCAGACCTTTAATTTCTTCGTGAACCAATGTCAAGGCACACACGCATTCAAACACACTCGATGGAATGAACTGTGGGGGGGCATACCAAACATTAAAATTAACATGATTCCAAAATATGTGCAACTGTCAAAGAGGTTAAGGATTACAAAATTACGCTAGATAATGTGGAACAAACAAAAGAATGGCACACACTCAAACACAATTGGATATGTGTTGGAGCTCATCATTTGTTGTTTCCTTATTTGCTGCACTACCTGTGGGTCTAACAATAATTGAACTTACACAAGTGTGCACCGTACACACCGTACCATGGGAACGTGTGACTAAAGATTAAAAAAAGAAACAAGTAGAAAAAACGCAAGTGAATGATAATACCATCTGGTAATGGTTTAGCTTTATGGACAGTTTATTTAATATTGTTTAAAAATTTGTTTACTTTCCTTCTCTCACAAACCAATGCTCCCAAACAAACTAAAAAACAAAAAGAACAATATGACACTGCGTGTTACGGACAAACGTGAAACACTTACAGCTAAATCAAACGGCAAATCAGTTCGCTTTTCGAAAGCGACACAAACGTGTTCGATTTGTAATGGTGTGTGCGCGTGGTGCAAACACTCTTCCTTGTTTTCTCCTTAATTTAATTTAGAGTATTAACTATACACGTACGATCGTGTGCAGAGCGAGGCGGCAAAACAGTTGTCCTGGCCTGATGATCACCTTAAGTCACCAATGAGCGAGTAAATACCATACACAAGAAAAGCAAATGACCACGAAATTGTGTGTGTGTAGCGAGGACGTGTTCGTTTTTTTGGAAACGTTCACCATCCCCACACACACACACAACCATCGTCGATAATGAGCTATCTCTTCACAAGTCTAATAATAATGAGCCCTTAGTTTTATTCGTTTATTTTTTATTTTTTGCTCTCGTATAAGTTTATTTTCACGATCGTTCAATCCATTCACCGTGCAGACGGTATTTCGTTAATGAATAATTGTCAGTTAAATCAAACAGTTCTTTAGTTGCGTTACAAGTTTCTTTTGCTCGCGTATTGGAGAGTTGTAAAGCCACAATAAAGAATATATTAACTGTAACCACAGAGAGAAAGAGGCAAGGTGATGTGATGTTGAGCAAAGATGACAATCGGACGTTCTGCTAAGCCAGTGGATGTTCGTTAAAGATCTCGATTATCTTCCTGTTCACCCGTCCGTACAGTCGGTCAGCGTACACAAAACCGACGTGGTTCATATCAGGGACTTCGAGGAAGTTTTTCACATTTTTCAGTTCGTCCTTCAATCGGAGTGCATCCTGGAAATGGTGAGTTAATAAATTAATGTATAAATCCAGTACTTGCCCCTTCGATACAAACCTTTGTGGATGTGATAAAATCGTTCATTCCATGGAACAACGACACTGGAAGACGAACTCGCGTGAGATTATACTCCGGTGGTTTAGCCTGGCCGTACTTCTGTGTGTTCATCATGTAATTACGGTAATCAAACTGATGAAATTTCTCTATAACAAAACCAACCAAAAGAAATGTAGAAAACCTTTACTTCCACCACTTAACTCAACTTACTCGTTTGCAAGAGTTGCCCAAAGTGGATAAGCTGCCGGGTTGAGACACTCGTCAGAAGATCATCCACCACATTCGGTAGAAAAGTGCGCGATCGATCAACGGTCATGCCGAAAAACCCGCGCAACATTTCTCCACACAATTCGTTCATGTCGCTCGCACACACGACACCGCTCAGCAGACGGACAATGTCCGGGGATGGCTTCAGTTCGTGGATGTTGAGTGCCCGCAAGGTGGCGTACAATTTGTCGGTCATTTCGGCTGTACGTCGTACGACACGGTTTTCCGTTGTGCCGAGGTATGCAATCGAGGCTAGCCCTATGGCGTGATGAATCTTGCGGTTGTAGCGCGGTTTGCTGGACAGCAACACGAACAGCGCCGTCATGCCCTGGTTGTGACCGACGTAGTATATTTTCGGTGCGTTCGTTTCTCTCATGATGTAGTCGATGATCGCCGGAAGATCGATTGTACCGATTTCGTGGAAACTATTCAAGTGAAGAATGTTAAAATGGAATCATATTATTGAGAGTCGGATCCATAGAATATCTTGGCCAGAGCCAGAGTTCGTTTGGATCAGAAGAAATCGTGGAGTGATATTAAATTATCACACATATAAGAGTGAAATGTTGGTTGTTGGGTGAATCGGAAGTAACAAGATGCTCAAAACTTCTTGACGTTAATTTTATAACTTCTGAACGGCTCGGTGGCACTGGAGCACCTTTTCGGTCTTGAGTCCCTCTTTAACTATTTCTCATTTGGGACCTAAGACCTTAGAACAGTCTGTATCTTTAAACTCAGCTGGATATAGTCGGAATTAGACTTCTGTTCGATGGTTTGGAGTATCTCCAGCAGGGGAAAATAGTATAAATCCCGTATTGCCTCTACACAATGAGGTTACCTCCCAACAATTCTCCGATTCTACCAGTATTTCCGGTCCATAAATTACCAGCGAGATTACCAGAGTATCTGACATCCGCTAGTTTATGCTATTCGGTTTATATATCCACGATGGAAAAATGTCCTATCTTTAAATCTCTCCACAGGTTATTTGGAAACACCTTGGAATGAATTGTCGGTCCCAAATCCAGAAAAAGAAACCATCGTCCCCAATAACCCCGTGTTGTTTGGGGAAATGCAAAAAAGCAGCGATGAAATATTGTCCCCTTTTCCATCGTAATGGTATAATCGTTGTAATAATCCGCCTTTGCATTAGTTTTCCTTTTTTTTTTTTGGGGGGTCCCGGAAGGAACGTTACAGCGAACGATTGTTGCGCCATTGGGGCGACATCGTTTACCGTGGGTTGTCGCCTGTCTGGCGCCATTTAACGCAGTTTGGTACGGGGTGTATGGAAATAAGAGTCTGGTATTTTTTGGCCACGGTGTGAGAAAGTGTCCCCATGGCTTGTGTTTGATAAGAAACCCAAATGTGAGTGTTGATGCTAGAATATGCTATAGTTTATCGATTGAACATTCAGTCTGACTCTAATGAGGTAATCACCACTATTAACTCATCTTGGAGTGGAAAAAAAAACATTCAGAATATACCTTTGGTCTAATCGAAAACACAACTTTTAGAACCATAACTATGTTTCTAATTTTAAGTTACAAAGCATGACAAACTACCCCAAATAAGCTTGATGAATTATCTCAATACCAACTGCAATCACAATTTCCATAGTCAATTGCTTGGAAAGACGGCAATTAAATTCAATTCGATGTCCACTTCCGGTAACTCAAACCAATTTTCCGCGCAGTTAACCTATCGAAGCGTGTTTTTTTGAAGATTTATGGATTATTGTCTTACCTGAAATCCCAAAACTCGCTATCCGCCACGTTCAATTTGATGTTTTTCCTTGAGAAGCGCGATCCCCGCACATTGGCAAGCCACACATCATATCCGGCATCGGCCAACACAAACGCTAATGCATTTTCCGGCCCAGTTACGACAAAATCAGCCGCCGTTGAGAATAGCCCCGGCACGAGTAACACCGTCCCGCGGAATGTCTTCTTTGGGCCGAACCGTATCTGTTCGTCTGGATCATCCGTATCTTTCGCGTTGGTTCCCTGTTCGGCACTGGGGAACTGCATCGGATCCGGTATGCGGTGTAGCTTCAGGATGTATCCATCCGATGTCGTCAGTACGTGCTTTTCAATCGGATAATCTGCCGCTTCGATGAGTTCAATCTCGATGGGGAAGAGGTTGAAGGATGTATCTCATCAGAGAAAGAGGGAGAGTACTTGCAGAGGTCAAACTTACCACCATATCTCTGTCGTACGCGATCGGTGTTCGCTTCCAGATGGTAGCCGGTGTAGTGGTTGCACCAACCTCAACCTTATCATGAGTTCCATTAAATGCGACTGTACCGCACTGTAGAACGAACTGCACTACAATCAATCCCCGGACTATGGCTTTTGCCAGCAGCTTGCCGGACATGGTTCTACTGCAGCGCCAACTCACTAAAAACAAACTGGTCTGATGTTAACCAAAATTGAAACCACACTCACCCAACCATACGGAGGCAGAAATGATGCATGTTTAATAAAACATCCAACTCCCCCCGATGTTCATTAAGATTTTTCTGCTTTCCAAAACAGTGAACAGCTTAATTACCATTTCCTGGCCGTTTGACTGACATCGTAGGTTGAGCGTTTATCCAAATTGGACATTGGGGAGTATTTTAATGTATGGATGTACTCGGTAGCAGCCGCTTCTTCTCGACGGTGGTGACTTTTGTACCATCTGTATCACGCCTCTGCGCTGTGGTGGCAACCGTTGTCGGGTTACAAAATGGTCATCTGAATAAGTAATGCGCTCTGGGAGGAAGGGAGAGTTCAGTGTTGCGTGTTACTGGTTTTAATATTTAATTTAAACCCCTTCAAAATGGAGCTTACCCTTATAGTCACTAATCCACTTGTAAGCTAATCATTATAAGCATGGATTTTATAGAAATTTTTATGACGACTTAAAAATAATTCCTAATGAGATGTGTGTTTTTTTGTTTGTTACTTACTGTTAGATGTCAACTCAAGCTAGATTACACATACACATTGCTAGCTGTCAGTTGTCTGATACATCTGTCAGAGTTTGAAATCGAACAAAACATAGAAAAAAAACCTCATCCCCATTTTCCGCTTCAAACAATTTCAGTTTGATGTAATGTTGCTAAAGTTCACAACTTCAACATGGGAGTTTTTCAAAACTTCCGCTTCCCATGGGTGGAACCCCATTAATTTCAACCATTCGGATCGGGAGGGGATGTAAAAAGTGGGCTCAAAAGTTGCAACATTGCAACCGTCAGAAGTAAGATGGAAACTTTCGCCATTTTTCCCAACACGTGGTAATGGTGGGTTCTAGTTCGTTCTAGCTTCAGGTTGCAGTTTTTGCTGAGTTTTTCTTTTCTCGGTCGTTGTTTTTTTGTATTTCTGTTGCCACCAGCAGTTAAGTTGCAATTGTTTTTGTTTTAGTTATTTCACTCGTAACGCCATTCGTCAGACATTTCAAGAGTTGCATGCGTTGCATATGAATTTGAATAGTTTCCTAATCTCCAGGAAACCAGAAAGAATTAAAATTAAATAATTAATTATAACTTTCCTGATGGAAGAATATTTTAAACTAATAAACCTGAGAGTTGATTTTAGTTAGCAATTACGAAACACATTCAGGTTCAAGCATTAATTGTATACAAATGAAATAAATCGCCATTGAACACTGAATCAATTCCACATTGCAACTACCCGTTCAGCCACCTAGCGATACATATTTGCGACATCGGATGAAGTTTAACCCCTTTCAAGTGCGCCAATTTCCCAGCAGGTGGGAACGCTGAAAGTAGCTGAAAAGTGTAATAAATTCCCAAACCCACCCCTTGAAGAGAGCAACCGAAGAGGTTGACCCCTTGCATGGACGTGATTAAATTTAATTACAAAACTTTCACTGCAAACTGTTTGCCACCGTGCAATGGACGTTGGCATTCTTCTGCTTCAGGTGCTTTTGAGCAGGAAAAACCCGGGAGGTCCAAAGGAGTTGACGTACTAGAAAGTTGCACGGTAAAGGTGAGGACTTGGGTGCTACACTAACCTTTTGTAGTTTTTCACCCACCGAGGGGAACAATTTTCTGCATCCGTGAAGTTTGTTTGCTAGCAGGGAAAAAAATCCTGTTGAAACTTGCATCATTCGTTAAGGCTTCTGCTGATCAGCATACGTCTTGCTACTCTGCATCCATTTCCCAGCAGTGCAATTGCAACTTGGACTGATTGATGGGAACGGAGTTCGTTCTCTGGGTGATCACCCATGGGATGATCCCTGCCAGACGGCTGCCAGATAAAAGATACCAGCACAATAATCTAACAA
>KB663943.1:8679090-8693948 GCA_000349025.1 Anopheles minimus | reverse complement strand
CAGTGTCGGCTACCGCCTTCTACAAAGCGCAACCGGTGATCGAGTTCATGTGCGAGGTGTTGGACATAAGAGACATCAACGAGCAGCGCAAACCGTTGACCGATTCTCAGCGCGTCAAGTTCACGAAGGAAATCAAGGGGCTCAAGATTGAAATTACCCACTGCGGTACGATGCGACGAAAGTATCGCGTCTGCAATGTGACTCGAAGACCCGCACAAATGCAATCGTAAGTGTGTCGTCAATAATTCAGAGATGACGGGTGTCTCTTACTTTTGGATGTTCTATTAACCCACTTTTAAAGGTTCCCGCTGCAGCTAGAGAACGGCCAAACGGTAGAGTGTACGGTGGCGAAATACTTCCTCGACAAGTACAAGATGAAGCTGCGCTATCCACATCTGCCCTGTCTGCAGGTGGGCCAGGAGCACAAACACACTTACCTCCCGCTGGAGGTATGCAACATTGTGGCCGGTCAGCGTTGCATCAAGAAGCTGACGGATATGCAAACGTCTACCATGATCAAGGCAACAGCCCGTTCCGCTCCGGATCGGTAAGTGACAGTTAATGTCCGGATAGAGCGACAGATGATGTAAACTTCCTGGTGTATTTCTTTCCACTTTCAGAGAGCGGGAAATTAATAATCTGGTGCGGCGGGCCGATTTTAACAACGACGCGTATGTGCAGGAGTTCGGTTTAACCATCTCGAACAACATGATGGAGGTGCGAGGTCGTGTGCTTCCGCCACCTAAGCTACAGTACGGTGGACGCGTTTCGAGCATGAGCGGACAAGTAAGTTATCCGAGTAGTGTGACATTCAGAGCTCATGAGGACACGTGTTTTGTGTCGTCGTGTTGAACGGGGTTGATTTGTTATTTTGATTGTGAAAATTGATCTTCACTTCTTTCATTTCATTTAATGTAAATGTAAATGTAAAGAGATTTTTGAATACTCCAAATCTTCACTTGTCGAAGCAAAAGTGTCCATAGTCCATTTGTTACAATATCAGTCTCGTTGAGATCACCGTCATAGTAGGAAATCTCCCGCATATAAACACACACACCCAACACACCAAGTGCCTCGACAGCGGCCATCGGCCATATTCCAACCCCCGTAATAGGCATATTAAAATAAGTGAAAAAGTTACTCTCCGGTCCACAGAATAAGGTGAGCTTAGCATTACCAAACCAAGGGGTTTGGGATATGCGAGGCAAACAATTTTTTACTGGCGTCGAGATTCGCGTGTGGGCAATCGCCTGCTTCGCACCGCAGCGCACCGTACGGGAGGATGCACTCCGGAACTTTACCCAGCAGCTGCAGAAGATTTCCAACGATGCCGGTATGCCGATCATTGGACAGCCGTGCTTCTGCAAGTACGCCACCGGACCGGATCAGGTGGAGCCGATGTTCAGATATCTGAAGAGCACCTTCAGTCACTTGCAGCTGGTCGTCGTAGTGCTGCCTGGCAAAACACCCGTTTATGGTAGGTTTGAACGGAATCGAATAATCTAGAGCTCTGAAGTTGGTGCTGGATGGTGCTAACCTTTTTTGTTAATTGCAGCGGAAGTGAAGCGAGTTGGTGACACAGTGCTCGGCATGGCGACACAATGTGTTCAGGCTAAAAACGTCAACAAAACGTCACCACAGACACTGTCCAATCTCTGCTTGAAGATCAACGTGAAGCTGGGCGGTATCAACTCGATCCTGGTGCCATCGATCAGACCAAAGGTTTGTGATTAATTTGGATGGATTCGATAGAAAAAGAGTTCCATTATTATTTATCCTTATGATCATCACTCTTTGGCCATCAAGCCGGCCACTCACAACACCAAACATGATCTTTGTATCATTTAAAATTATCACCAATCATTTTTGAATTGAAGTTGTCCCGTTTGCATTCTTTGCAACTCTTTAAAAACTCATTTGTAATCTCGATAATAAATGTCAATTAAAGGTATTCGACGAGCCTGTTATTTTCTTGGGCGCCGATGTAACTCATCCACCAGCAGGCGATAACAAAAAGCCCTCCATAGCAGCCGTCGTCGGTTCGATGGATGCGCATCCGTCGCGGTACGCCGCAACGGTGCGAGTGCAGCAACACCGCCAAGAAATCATCCAGGAGTTGAGCAGTATGGTACGGGAGTTGCTCATCATGTTCTACAAATCGACTGGTGGTTTCAAGCCTCACCGTATCATACTGTACCGGGACGGCGTATCGGAAGGGCAGTTCCCGCACGTGCTCCAGCACGAGCTGACCGCGATTCGCGAGGCGTGCATAAAGCTGGAGGCAGACTACAAACCGGGCATTACGTTCATCGTGGTCCAGAAACGTCACCACACGAGGCTATTCTGTGCGGACAAGAAGGAGCAGAGTGGTAAATCGGGCAACATTCCAGCCGGTACGACCGTCGATGTGGGCATTACCCATCCGACCGAATTCGACTTTTACCTGTGCAGTCACCAGGGCATTCAGGTTCGTACATTTAGAGCTACGGGGTAATGGTAGGGAGACAAATGTTAATTGTGTTGCTGTGTGGATTCTTACAGGGCACGAGTCGTCCATCCCACTACCACGTACTCTGGGACGACAATCACTTCGAGTCGGATGAGCTGCAGTGCCTAACGTACCAACTGTGTCACACGTACGTGCGGTGTACTCGATCCGTTTCCATTCCAGCTCCTGCCTACTACGCACATCTGGTCGCATTTAGGGCGAGGTACGGAAAAATCACCTGAAAGAATTGTCTCGCTAAACATTGCCATTTAATCTGACTTCCATTTATCACCCTACAGGTACCACTTGGTCGAGAAGGAGCACGATTCTGGCGAAGGATCTCATCAGAGCGGTTGCTCCGAGGACAGAACGCCTGGTGCGATGGCACGTGCCATTACCGTACATGCCGACACCAAGAAGGTTATGTACTTTGCTTAAATTTGCTACAAACAACCACAAAAAAAAACACACAGAAAACGACAATGGCACTTGGCCGTGCCTGAGAGATGGTGTGCAGGAGTGGAGAAAACAAATCAAAACACAAATCGAACAACATTCTAGCTTCCTAAAGTGTGTGCAAACCCTTATCCTGTTCCTGCTGCGGTGAACGAGCAGGGTGTGTTGTTGAAGCAGGATGTGGCAATGGTCAATCCTGAATCAAACACTATTTTATATCCAGATCTCACCGTTTATAGGTGTAATGCCGCCCACTGATGCTTTAATTTTTTGGACCATTATTGTTAAAAAAAAAGGGAATCGCTTTACCCCCAAACACACCTTCCCCCCCTACAGTGAACGTCAGCAGAAACAGAATCGTAGAATTCAACGCGCTATCGTTGCATCACTTCTCTAAGAAAAGGGTGTCATTGAACATGAACGCGAATCCGACAGTGTGTAATAGTGGACATTTTAACGAATGCAACCCATGTCGATGCATGTAGGAATACAGTGTATAGGTTTAGTGTTATTTTTATACATCATACATAATTATTTACACTAGCGATTTGCGATGGCGACCATTATTGTCTCTTCCTTTCAGAGCTCGTACCAGTAGTAGCTGCGTATTGTGTGGTAGGTGTTGAGAACAGAATTCAAATTACGGATCGTGTTTCACTACCGTTTGTCTTGACCTGATAATGTAGAATAAAAGCAAACGATTTTCTTTGCTTGGTTTTTTTTTTTGTTGGTAAAACACATCTAAACATTTATCCGCTAAACAAGATGATGCTGATAGTGTACGTAATGAAGTAATGTAGCTTATAATAGTTTAGTACAATTGAATTACAAGGGATTTTTTATGTCTTAACGTCGCATCTCTGCAATCAAATCGTTCTAATTTAAGTTTTGTAAGCTGCTGCTATCAAAATATGCTACGCATTGTGTTTGCAGTGAGACTAAGCCAGAATAACGATATGATTAAAGCTTCTTTTCCTCTTTTTGCGGTGTGTGTTATGGTTACATTCTGGCTGTAATGAGGTCGTTTGGTAATCGAAGCGTTCTCTAATGTCCTCCATTTTTTTTTAAACGGATAGTTTTTTGCTTCAAACTGCTCAAAAAGTGCAAGATGCGTGCTCTACGAGATCTCCGTACCTCAGTTCATTGCTTCACCCTACCCGAAACATTGCGTACAGCTCGTACAAGCGTACAATGTTTGCATATGCGTATAGTTAATCTGCTTTTAATATACTACTAGCACAAACTCTCACTACTTACACGTAAGCCCTTCTCTCAACACATCAGCTTTACCTGTTGTAAATAGTTCCCAAACGTGTTGTTCACGTTGCTGCGTACGTTTTAGACGCTTTTCTTTTCTTAAAAGACAGATTTTCGTTTGAAATATTTATCATTTTGCCGCTAGAGCGAAGGGCGTGCCGGGTTGTAGTTGCGCAAACAACCAAAACAGCACACAATGTAATTGTGCCGGGAATTCTTCAGAAGATTTAACACAATCAAACCAACACTGTGTGTCACACATTTACATTTAAGGGGTTTTTTTGTTTTGTCGCACGAGGCAGACATGTTGTGCCGGGATGAAAAAAACAAATCGAATAAGCAACCTATTTACGCCAACGAAAATTCATCAAACAATTTAGTAAACAAAAATCTATAATTAGATGAGCATTAAGAAATGAATGTGAACATAGATTCTTAACGGAAAGCAAAACCAACCGAAAAGCATAATACGTCACATCGTCAGCTATGTACCATAAATCCGGGGGGTGAATATATTTAAAGCGTGTAACAATTTTACAGGAACCATGGTATGATTGTTCGCAAACCAGAATCAAACCCCTCTCGAATTGATGGAGGCTTTTATGAATGCAAAATGTGTCAAAAGTACGATGCCACAGAAGGAAGGGAGTTGCGCAGGAGAAGTAACGAGAAGTGCTTCAGACGTGGAACAGTTACAGCTTTAGTGTGAGCGGTGCAGCTGCAGTAGAAATCGGGCTGCTACACTTAAACGTATGATACTTATAGTAGGAAAGGATCTTTTTTTGTTCTTTTCGTTTTGTTTGCGATCGAATTCTATCAGGAGCGAATGAACCCACCCAAAACCACAGTACCAACAGCATCAGTTAACCGGCAATGCCTACCGCAGGCAAGGCCGTACCCTTGTTTTCACAGAAAAAAATCAGAATGAGATGTAAAAAGAATCAAACGCAACGCGTTTCCGTTTCCACAGTGCTTTGTAGCATTGTAGTCGATCGCATGAAGGTTTCAGCCATACAGCTCCGGCAGTGGGAAAGCTCTAAAATCAAACAGCGCGAAACAAATTGAATCCGTAACGAAATGGCGTCCTAACACGCGTCTGCCAAAGTTGTTGGTGTGCACGCGCGCGCGTGCGTGTGTGTGTGGTTAAATTTATAGAAACATTGCGGCAAAACTACACAAAACTCAATTCAAAGTCTCTTAGCGTCCCACGCCATGGGGACCGGTTCAATTAGTGTTTTTACTTTGCTCTAAGCCATTTTACTTTCTCATTGAAATGCATCTTTTTGTCAAGCCGTAGGATTAATGTGTTGGCAAACGAAAGGTAAAAATCACAATTAGCAAACTATTTAACACAAAAACAGGCGGAAGATGGAAGGAGAAGAAGCATTGAAGGATTTTAAAAAGCGGCTAATTGGGGTTGGTGATTAATGCAAAACTGTTAGTCAAGAGTTTGCTCGTAGATTAGATTGCGCGTGGCTTCCTCATTTAACTTTATCCAAGCCAAGAGAGCGACCGCGAGAGAGAGAGAGAGAGAGAGAGAGAGATAGAGAGAGAGGGAAGGAGAGACACAGAACAAGTAACGTGGTTAGGATTTTGTTTCCAGCTAGTGGAAATTAGAATATCAGTTGGTGGAAAATATGATGGTATCATAACAATGCAACTATCAAAACAAAAACCAGACATATTAGTAAGGGGGTCAATGTGCCACCAATAAGATGAAACTTGAGACCGGGAATTAGCTTGTAAGGAGAATGGAAGAAAGGAAGGAAGTACTTTATTATAAATGATTACCCAATAAAGGCCGATTGCGGGGAAATTACTAAGTTCTCAGCAAACGAACGGAACGCCCGATCAAACGATCACAACGGAACATACATACACACAAAACACTTTACGAACCTATACACATTAAATGACGCGTATTTGATGATGGTAGCCGGTGTAGACGAACGGAGAAGGACACCAACAATAAGCTAGGATGTATGTTTCCTTTGTCTTTTGTTTAATTTATGAAGCAACACAACACAAGCGCAACTGAGAAAGGTTTCTCCAAACAAAACACACAAAAAAACTCTAGAGAAAACTCACACACATAGGTTATACAGACGTTGTTTTAAATCCATGGGCGGCTGGTTTCCTTTTGTGGAGGGACGAATGAAAAAGGAAAGGTAGCTTGAATGTTTTAGCTGTAATTACAACGGAGCACAAGTTTGTTTCACTCTTCGTAAACGATCACATTTCCGGGTGTGGTTTTTATCTCCGCAGCAAAGTGAAATAAGCCCACGTTCTGCATCTCTTGTCTGGCGTAACGTGGAAAACGAGTGAGAATGTACCAAACCCGCTTCTTATACAGACGGGAACTGAATGTGAGCGCGTATCACTGTGAAGCGAATCGAATGAAGCACATCGGATGGTAAAAAACGTGACAAATGAAACCAACACACAACACAGTGACCAAAAAACACAAAAAGAAAAACCGCAGACGCTGAAGGTATGATGAGGGGCCGAGGGTGAAAAGCTAAAAAAAAAAGGTGTAACAAAATAACTATTATTCAAACTTATACAAGGGATTTATAACATATTAAGGTAGTGTGAGGAAAATGAAAAGGAAGAGAAGAAACGAAAGAGACAAATGGTAAACCATTATGATGAAACACAGCAAAAACCATTAACAAGCAAACATTGTATTTTAGATAAAAAAGAGCAACTAAAGTAATGGAAAAAAAGAAAGGAAGAAATCTTTAGAACACGCAGGTTTAAGACAACAACTAGCAAGTAAGCACACACAACAAAGCATAAACTTTATGATGGCAGGTTGAATTCCCCCCCCCTTAAGGCAGAGAAAGAGCAAAGCAGACCTTTAATTTCTTCGTGAACCAATGTCAAGGCACACACGCATTCAAACACACTCGATGGAATGAACTGTGGGGGGGCATACCAAACATTAAAATTAACATGATTCCAAAATATGTGCAACTGTCAAAGAGGTTAAGGATTACAAAATTACGCTAGATAATGTGGAACAAACAAAAGAATGGCACACACTCAAACACAATTGGATATGTGTTGGAGCTCATCATTTGTTGTTTCCTTATTTGCTGCACTACCTGTGGGTCTAACAATAATGGAACTTACACAAGTGTGCACCGTACACACCGTACCATGGGAACGTGTGACTAAAGATTAAAAAAAGAAACAAGTAGAAAAAACGCAAGTGAATGATAATACCATCTGGTAATGGTTTAGCTTTATGGACAGTTTATTTAATATGGTTTAAAAATTTGTTTACTTTCCTTCTCTCACAAACCAATGCTCCCAAACAAACTAAAAAACAAAAAGAACAATATGACACTGCGTGTTACGGACAAACGTGAAACACTTACAGCTAAATCAAACGGCAAATCAGTTCGCTTTTCGAAAGCGACACAAACGTGTTCGATTTGTAATGGTGTGTGCGCGTGGTGCAAACACTCTTCCTTGTTTTCTCCTTAATTTAATTTAGAGTATTAACTATACACGTACGATCGTGTGCAGAGCGAGGCGGCAAAACAGTTGTCCTGGCCTGATGATCACCTTAAGTCACCAATGAGCGAGTAAATACCATACACAAGAAAAGCAAATGACCACGAAATTGTGTGTGTGTAGCGAGGACGTGTTCGTTTTTTTGGAAACGTTCACCATCCCCACACACACACAAACATCGTCGATAATGAGCTATCTCTTCACAAGTCTAATAATAATGAGCCCTTAGTTTTATTCGTTTATTTTTTATTTTTTGCTCTCGTATAAGTTTATTTTCACGATCGTTCAATCCATTCACCGTGCAGACGGTATTTCGTTAATGAATAATTGTCAGTTAAATCAAACAGTTCTTTAGTTGCGTTACAAGTTTCTTTTGCTCGCGTATTGGAGAGTTGTAAAGCCACAATAAAGAATATATTAACTGTAACCACAGAGAGAAAGAGGCAAGGTGATGTGATGTTGAGCAAAGATGACAATCGGACGTTCTGCTAAGCCAGTGGATGTTCGTTAAAGATCTCGATTATCTTCCTGTTCACCCGTCCGTACAGTCGGTCAGCGTACACAAAACCCACGTGGTTCATATCAGGGACTTCGAGGAAGTTTTTCACATTTTTCAGTTCGTCCTTCAATCGGAGTGCATCCTGGAAATGGTGAGTTAATAAATTAATGTATAAATCCAGTACTTGCCCCTTCGATACAAACCTTTGTGGATGTGATAAAATCGTTCATTCCATGGAACAACGACACTGGAAGACGAACTCGCGTGAGATTATACTCCGGTGGTTTAGCCTGGCCGTACTTCTGTGTGTTCATCATGTAATTACGGTAATCAAACTGATGAAATTTCTCTATAACAAAACCAACCAAAAGAAATGTAGAAAACCTTTACTTCCACCACTTAACTCAACTTACTCGTTTGCAAGAGTTGCCCAAAGTGGATAAGCTGCCGGGTTGAGACACTCGTCAGAAGATCATCCACCACATTCGGTAGAAAAGTGCGCGATCGATCAACGGTCATGCCGAAAAACCCGCGCAACATTTCTCCACACAATTCGTTCATGTCGCTCGCACACACGACACCGCTCAGCAGACGGACAATGTCCGGGGATGGCTTCAGTTCGTGGATGTTGAGTGCCCGCAAGGTGGCGTACAATTTGTCGGTCATTTCGGCTGTACGTCGTACGACACGGTTTTCCGTTGTGCCGAGGTATGCAATCGAGGCTAGCCCTATGGCGTGATGAATCTTGCGGTTGTAGCGCGGTTTGCTGGACAGCAACACGAACAGCGCCGTCATGCCCTGGTTGTGACCGACGTAGTATATTTTCGGTGCGTTCGTTTCTCTCATGATGTAGTCGATGATCGCCGGAAGATCGATTGTACCGATTTCGTGGAAACTATTCAAGTGAAGAATGTTAAAATGGAATCATATTATTGAGAGTCGGATCCATAGAATATCTTGGCCAGAGCCAGAGTTCGTTTGGATCAGAAGAAATCGTGGAGTGATATTAAATTATCACACATATAAGAGTGAAATGTTGGTTGTTGGGTGAATCGGAAGTAACAAGATGCTCAAAACTTCTTGACGTTAATTTTATAACTTCTGAACGGCTCGGTGGCACTGGAGCACCTTTTCGGTCTTGAGTCCCTCTTTAACTATTTCTCATTTGGGACCTAAGACCTTAGAACAGTCTGTATCTTTAAACTCAGCTGGATATAGTCGGAATTAGACTTCTGTTCGATGGTTTGGAGTATCTCCAGCAGGGGAAAATAGTATAAATCCCGTATTGCCTCTACACAATGAGGTTACCTCCCAACAATTCTCCGATTCTACCAGTATTTCCGGTCTATAAATTACCAGCGAGATTACCAGAGTATCTGACATCCGCTACTTTATGCATTTTGGTTTATATATCCACGATGGAAAAATGTCCTATCTTTAAATCTCTCCACAGGTTATTTGGAAACACCTTGGAATGAATTGTCGGTCCCAAATCCAGAAAAAGAAACCATCGTCCCCAATAACCCCGTGTTGTTTGGGGAAATGCAAAAAAGCAGCGATGAAATATTGTCCCCTTTTCCATCGTAATGGTATAATCGTTGTAATAATCCGCCTTTGCATTAGTTTTCCTTTTTTTTTTTTGGGGGCTCCCGGAAGGAGCGTTACAGCGAACGATTGTTGCGCCATTGGGGCGACATCGTTTACCGTGGGTTGTCGCCTGTCTGGCGCCATTTAACGCAGTTTGGTACGGGGTGTATGGAAATAAGGGTCTGGTATTTTTTGGCCACGGTGTGAGAAAGTGTCCCCATGGCTTGTGTTTGATAAGAAACCCAAATGTGAGTGTTGATGCTAGAATATGCTATAGTTTATCGATTGAACATTCAGTCTGACTCTAATGAGGTAATCACCACTATTAACTCATCTTGGAGTGGAAAAAAAAACATTCAGAATATACCTTTGGTCTAATCGAAAACACAACTTTTAGAACCATAACTATGTTTCTAATTTTAAGTTACAAAGCATGACAAACTACCCCAAATAAGCTTGATGAATTATCTCAATACCAACTGCAATCACAATTTCCATAGTCAATTGCTTGGAAAGACGGCAATTAAATTCAATTCGATGTCCACTTCCGGTAACTCAAACCAATTTTCCGCGCAGTTAACCTATCGAAGCGTGTTTTTTTGAAGATTTATGGATTATTGTCTTACCTGAAATCCCAAAACTCGCTATCCGCCACGTTCAATTTGATGTTTTTCCTTGAGAAGCGCGATCCCCGCACATTGGCAAGCCACACATCATATCCGGCATCGGCCAACACAAACGCTAATGCATTTTCCGGCCCAGTTACGACAAAATCAGCCGCCGTTGAGAATAGCCCCGGCACGAGTAACACCGTCCCGCGGAATGTCTTCTTTGGGCCGAACCGTATCTGTTCGTCTGGATCATCCGTATCTTTCGCGTTGGTTCCCTGTTCGGCACTGGGGAACTGCATCGGATCCGGTATGCGGTGTAGCTTCAGGATGTATCCATCCGATGTCGTCAGTACGTGCTTTTCAATCGGATAATCTGCCGCTTCGATGAGTTCAATCTCGATGGGGAAGAGGTTGAAGGATGTATCTCATCAGAGAAAGAGGGAGAGTACTTGCAGAGGTCAAACTTACCACCATATCTCTGTCGTACGCGATCGGTGTTCGCTTCCAGATGGTAGCCGGTGTAGTGGTTGCACCAACCTCAACCTTATCATGAGTTCCATTAAATGCGACTGTACCGCACTGTAGAACGAACTGCACTACAATCAATCCCCGGACTATGGCTTTTGCCAGCAGCTTGCCGGACATGGTTCTACTGCAGCGCCAACTCACTAAAAACAAACTGGTCTGATGTTAACCAAAATTGAAACCACACTCACCCAACCATACGGAGGCAGAAATGATGCATGTTTAATAAAACATCCAACTCCCCCCGATGTTCATTAAGATTTTTCTGCTTTCCAAAACAGTGAACAGCTTAATTACCATTTCCTGGCCGTTTGACTGACATCGTAGGTTGAGCGTTTATCCAAATTGGACATTGGGGAGTATTTTAATGTATGGATGTACTCGGTAGCAGCCGCTTCTTCTCGACGGTGGTGACTTTTGTACCATCTGTATCACGCCTCTGCGCTGTGGTGGCAACCGTTGTCGGGTTACAAAATGGTCATCTGAATAAGTAATGCGCTCTGGGAGGAAGGGAGAGTTCAGTGTTGCGTGTTACTGGTTTTAATATTTAATTTAAACCCCTTCAAAATGGAGCTTACCCTTATAGTCACTAATCCACTTGTAAGCTAATCATTATAAGCATGGATTTTATAGAAATTTTTATGACGACTTAAAATTAATTCCTAATGAGATGTGTGTTTTTTTGTTTGTTACTTACTGTTAGATGTCAACTCAAGCTAGATTACACATACACATTGCTAGCTGTCAGTTGTCTGATACATCTGTCAGAGTTTGAAATCGAACAAAACATAGAAAAAAAACCTCATCCCCATTTTCCGCTTCAAACAATTTCAGTTTGATGTAATGTTGCTAAAGTTCACAACTTCAACATGGGAGTTTTTCAAAACTTCCGCTTCCCATGGGTGGAACCCCATTAATTTCAACCATTCGGATCGGGAGGGGATGTAAAAAGTGGGCTCAAAAGTTGCAACATTGCAACCGTCAGAAGTAAGATGGAAACTTTCGCCATTTTTCCCAACACGTGGTAATGGTGGGTTCTAGTTCGCTACAGCTTCATGTTGCAATTTTTGCTGAGTTTTTCTTTTCTCGGTCGTTGTTTTTTTGTATTTCTGTTGCCACCAGCAGTTAAGTTGCAATTGTTTTTGTTTTAGTTATTTCACTCGTAACGCCATTCGTCAGACATTTCAAGAGTTGCATGCGTTGCATATGAATTTGAATAGTTTCCTAATCTCCAGGAAACCAGAAAGAATTAAAATTAAATAATTAATTATAACTTTCCTGATGGAAGAATATTTTAAACTAATAAACCTGAGAGTTGATTTTAGTTAGCAATTACGAAACACATTCAGGTTCAAGCATTAATTGTATACAAATGAAATAAATCGCCATTGAACACTGAATCAATTCCACATTGCAACTACCCGTTCAGCCACCTAGCGATACATATTTGCGACATCGGATGAAGTTTAACCCCTTTCAAGTGCGCCAATTTCCCAGCAGGTGGGTACGCTGAAAGTAGCTGAAAAGTGTAATAAATTCCCAAACCCACCCCTTGAAGAGAGCAACCGAAGAGGTTGACCCCTTGCATGGACGTGATTAAATTTAATTACAAAACTTTCACTGCAAACTGTTTGCCACCGTGCAATGGACGTTGGCATTCTTCTGCTTCAGGTGCTTTTTAGCAGGAAAACCCCGGGAGGTCCAAAGGAGTTGACGTACTAGAAAGTTGCACGGTAAAGGTGAGGACTTGGGTGCTACACTAACCTTTTGTAGTTTTTCACCCACCGAGGGGAACAATTTTCTGCATCCGTGAAGTTTGTTTGCTAGCAGGGAAAAAAAACTGTTGAAACTTGCATCATTCGATAAGGCTTCTGCTGATCAGCATACGTCTTGCTACTCTGCATCCATTTCCCAGCAGTGCAATTGCAACTTGGACTGATTGATGGGAACGGAGTTCGTTCTCTGGGTGATCACCCATGGGATGATCCCTGCCAGACGGCTGCCAGATAAAAGATACCAGCACAATAATCTAACAAAAACAAAAAAACGCCCAGCAGAAGATCCAGATACCGTTGCAGCTTGTGCAGCAACAGGACCAAAAACAGAACTTCCTGAGGGTGGCAAAAAAGGGGCCATCCCAAATACGAATCGTTATCCGTCCGTTTCCACACAACCACCGTAGAACAAAGCGATAAAAAGTTCGCTCGCGTAGCGGAAATGGCGACGAAAGGAATTGATTGATTGATTGGCTGTGTTGCAGTTCCACGGGCGGCCACTGTAGAAAGTGGCGAGTGAGACAACAAAAAAGAAAATGGCGAAAACAATTCAATCCATCGCGCCCATTCGGGAACAATCACCTACCGAAATCAAAGGAATTGAACCCGATGAGTTGTAACGGTAAAAGGGGCGAAAGGTGGGTGGAAGTTTTTCACTGCGTGACCATTTCTCGCAAAAAAACGAATGTGCCTGGGAAAAGGCTTTCATTAGGTTGATTGAACCGTTTACGAATTGTTTGTCCGTTTGGAACATTCGCTGTTTGAGTAATCAATTTCTTTTCTCTAAAATGTCTTCCGTAAAGAAGCTGTTAAGGTAATTGTTTGCGAATAATATTGGAGGGATAGACAAATATTTGCTTAAGTTTTTTTACATTCTTTCACGCAAAGTATAATTTATTAACTTTATGAAAACAGCTTTCATAGATATTTCATCACTTGTTTTATATTTGCATTAGGTTATTTATAGATTTTTATTCTTGTGAAAATTGTTTTGTATTTTTAAACAATTTATTCATCTGTATTTATTTGCTGTATTTTTTTTTTTCAATATTTCTATAGCTACTTAATTATTACCTAACATTTTGTATTCTTGACTTTGTTTCATCTATTTATTACTCTCTGAAGGTTGTTTGACATGTTTTAAACTAGTTTTTCAACACACACAAAGTATATTTTTTTGGTATTAATTTTAACACTATTGTTAAATACTCATTCAGCTTCTTTATACTTGCATTCATTTCTGCTTTATTTACTTTGTTTCATGTATTGTTTATTTTTCTGAAAGTTGTTTTACATTGTAAACTTTTTTTTCACTAATTCAAAGTACGATATCTGACATTTATTTGCTTTTTATGATCATTTTTGACACTTCTTTAGTTGCTTTAATTTCTTCATTAAACGTTTATTTTGCTTTTAAATTGTTTTGAACTTTTTTGTATTTTCATAAAAGTGCATACCATTATTCTGTCGTCATTAAAGCTTTAAAGCTTTTCGCAGCTGTAATTATTTTCTTTGCCACAATCAACCTAATGCATCGTCGTTCTGGGCAGTATCGTTATAGTTAAAAACGAAGCCTTCGGGAAACTTTGGTGCTGGGTATGAAAAAACGAATGAATAAAAGCTTTTAAATTCTATTGCACCCGAACGATTGGACACTTAAATTGAGTCACCGAAGAACAACAAACGGACACGTTGATGGTTCTAGTTGGTGTTGTCTTTTTTGAATTGCTTTTTTGGGGCTTTCGTGTGAGAAAAACTGTCCTTCTTTTTTTCTTATTTGGAGGAGGGGTTGTTGAAAACTCCCCTGCCAGGGTAAAAACCACAAACCAAGCACGATCCTACGACACGAAATCGCAATGGCCATTGGTGGTGAAAAACGAGAAAGTTTATCTGATTAGCATAATGGTTTGACGAAATTGTTATGCATAGACATAACGTTACGGTCGCCAGCGGTTCAATAATCGGTAACAGTACGTTCTGAATTGTTCCCCCCGGGGTGCGGTTGTGGGTAAGATGTGGGTTTGTGTGAAGTAAAGACGCTTTTCCGTCCAGACGACGACTGTCCATCTGCACTTCCTCGAAGGGTGTCTGGTCTGTATATGCCACTGTTTCGCAAACTGTATGTGTGACTGCTCTTT
>KB663943.1:8667789-8678322 GCA_000349025.1 Anopheles minimus | reverse complement strand
AATTCTTTAATTGTTGTTTTCATTCTCTGAATTTGTTTTCTATTTTATCTTTTTTACCATTTTTAATTAAAGCATTTAATTTCCTTTGTGCTTTTCTATTGTTTTAGTTATACGGTTTTCGTAGTTTCAACAAAGTTCCTACTTTATACACTTTAAAAATTCAATCCTAAATCATCGAAAGCGTGCCACAGCATCGATGAATCAATTTACTTGAACACCTCCGTAATTTACATCCGCAATACCCACAACAGCTTCATCCGGTACGGGCGGTGGTTTTTCCACTAATGAAGTGCTGTTTATTTGAAAACTAAATTTACCCTCACACCAAATTGATAGAAAAGAAAACTGCCCGACAAATGTGTCGGTGGTATCGACCAAACCCATCGAATTGGGCGGTGGGGGCGTTGGGACAGTATCGATGAATCGATCGGTTTTGGGCTTGGCGTTCCGCACCGAAGCCACCATAACAATAAAGCAGGATAATTTGAGCCAGGAAATATTTAAACTAAACCCCCGCTCGCACGCTGATGATGGGGCGTTGGGACCTTTGGGGCTAACAGTGTAAAAGACCGGATCGTTTGATCCAATTTATGTATGCAAATTGTGTTTACCATCCTTATCGCGAAGTGCTGCTGTTTTGTTGGGATGCGTTTTCCATGTGGGCCGGGCCACAATTTCCGTGTGAAAAAGGTACCCCCCCGGTAGCTTTAGTTTGGTTCCAGCTTCGGCAAAGTTAGTGTGGTAGTTCAAATACGGCAAACACCACACACAACCAGCTGGAGACGTTTGGGTTTCGGTTCCGGGGAGTACGTGTTTGATCCTGTTTCGGGGTGTGCTTGCCCATTCATCGATATTATTCGGGCCACGTATTTGCTCGAATGGTTGCAGTTCTTGCAGGCGAAAAACAAACGACCCGCTCAACCTGGTACAACATCCTCCACATTGGTGGAACGCTCGAGGTTGAGTGTAAATTAATTCATTCCGAACAGGCTCAAACCTCGGAGGGGTTTTTGCTGCATCGAAACGGCCCGAGGGATTGTGCCACCCCGTGCTTACATTTATGTATCCCGATGTAAATTAAAATCAAATTACGCTTTATTATCGTATATAATTGATTTTAATACCCATCCTGCTCCGATCCATGCAGGAATGGTTTCGGTGTTGGCTTCTGGGGGTATCCCTTGGTGGTGGAAAGAGAAGGAGGTGGTATTGTGGTAGGTTTTTCGGAAAATCGCTTTCTGGCGCCCTCTGGTACACCACAGTTTTACCACAGTGCAATTGAGCCATGAGCAGCGGTGGAAATGGAGCACGGAAATGAGGAGACTATAATTGTGTGACGTACAGGGTAGTTCGCTAATGAAAACGAGAATTTTCGTAGCAATTGTTTCAGGGTTAGAAATATATTGATTTTAAATTTAGCTTATGCTATTTAATTCGTAATGGTAAGTATTCCAGGGTGGCGAATTGTTTTGGAAACTATTTTACCGAATTCGATTTGCTCACGTTAGAACGCCATATTAAGTTGTTAGTAACTTATCCTAGTACTATCTTTTGGCTACTCGTCAATCATACTTCCAACATGTTTTAAATAATACAATGGAACGAACATTTTTAAAAATGTATAGCACAAATTGAATCACTTCAAGCGTTCATTATCTTTAAACGGATAAATAGCGATTCTATTCGTCTTTCCATAAGCTTCCATTCATAAAATAATATTGCATAATGTAAGATAACATTTTTATTTGGTGTATGTAGTGTTGTGACAGGAAAAAATTCTTAAACGTCAATTAGATGATTTTATTTTATCAAAAAAACACTCCTGTTCACCCTGTTTTAACGTATCCTTCCCATTCCCCACTACAACTACTTTTTGTGCAAGTTTTTATAGCCACAAAGCTTACAATCAACCGTTTCTCCCCCCCCATGCACGACACTCGATACAGCGGAAAGCTGTACATAATTCGCTTCGCTCCGATTGCTGCCGAAGCGCTTGTTGCAATGGCGCTCGCACATTGTCACCGGGTTCAGTTCCGGACCTGGGTCGAAACAGTATTTATGTAGCGGATAATCGCTCAGTTGATTTATGTATTATGACATCTGTCCCGGAATCGGCCGCAAATTGGAAATAGGTCACTTTATGAGCATTTAGCGAAAAGAGAAAGGGGGTACGGTGTGGTAGAATTAGTGCACCGCGAAAATAAGGGCCGAACGTCAGGTCAAATGTTTCGCTGAAGTCAAAGAGTAACGTACCATTAACATTGTGAACGTGAATTAATTGCTACGGCATTTTGTGTGTTCGTGTATCGTCCACGCACCACCGGGCTACGGAAATGTGTATGTGCGCGATTGTACGCTCAATTTGCCCATTCCGTGTGACATGGGTTGGACGGATTGCCGGACGGTACTAAATCTGGCTGTTACTTGGCTGCAAATTAAGAACACCACTGCACATGTTAATATGCAGCGCAGTTTGCGAGGTAAGTGGAGCGAAATTAATTTGTTAAACGCACCTGTACGTTACGGGTAACCATGCGTCTCCATTGGGTTATGCGTGAGCAACCAGGCGCCTCCATCGGGATAACACTTTTTTGGGATTAATTAATGCCGAATTGATTTTTAGCTGCAAAAAACCGAACTGATTATTTTATTTAAGTTCAAGCACTCAAATCTCGAACTCCTTTTGCAATAAAAATAATACATAGGAAAATAAAATCCATTCCCAAAGTAAAGACATAAAAGAAAATGACTTTTTGGAAGCTGTTTGGTAAATTTATTTTGTTACTTTCCGCCAGTTAGCACAACACATGGATTATTCAGTTTAATTACCAAATGAAAGCATGCGCTTCAACCGAGCGTGTGTTTCCCATTCGTGTGCTTACCAGCACTGCTTAACGACACTGCTTTGAACCATTACTCCCACCACGCATATTGAGCTATTTTCCATTTATGGTGGTAGATAGCAGCAAAAAAAAAAGAACACCCAGTCTGCTCCACAGATTAACATTTCACTCGTTGGTTGCACCGTTTTCTAGCGAACAGTCCAGCTGCCATAGAATTGGTCATCGGGGTGTCAGGTCCCGTTGCACTGTCGCACCTGCTGCGGATCATGTTACAATGGTACCACCCGGGTACTGCAGTGTATGTGCAGCAGAAAGGTTTCCATTGCACCATAACACTGTACCCAAATCGTTAGCTTTTGCAAATAAACCCCCTTCAACCAGCTGTTCGAGCTATGTGAGGAAAAGTGAAAAGGTCCGGTCTGGTAAAATGCATCAGATTGCATTAACGAATGCCGTGATTGTGTGTCTGTGTGTGCAGGCCCGTTTGGTATCCATTGTTGAAACTTTGGCGCATCACAATCGAACTGTACTCGATCAGATGTAAAACGCTAATTGATAAGTTATATGCTTTTAATTAAACCATAATGGTAGAAAACAGGGAGAGAGAGATTTCCTCGCATTGAGTTCATGTTTTACGTGACTGTATGTATGGAAAAGGTACGTAAAAGGCTATTCTGTGCCAAAAGGACATACAGTGCAAAAAATGTATTTTCAGCTGGCTTTTGATTGACCTATTTTAGCAGCATTCACGTTAAACCGGGTGGATAAATTTGTGTTATAAGCGAGAACGTAAGTAAAACATGAAATTATTCTTTTATTTGGAAATCAATACCAAAAGAAAAAAAGGAATTCTACTAGTGCTTTGATACGTTTATAATACGTTTACGATACGTTGAACAACATATTTGAATGGAACTATTTGGATTGTATTTTCTTTTTCTATTTAATTTTTGTTCCGCAAGAGGGATCACTGATACACCTTTCTGAATTTTGTAGAATTTGGGAAAAAAGGAATTTTTACTCCCGTTATTCCGTATTTGTTCTGTTTTTTCCGCAATTTGACTGGAAAAAAATCGAAAATTGAGAGAGTACTCCAGGACCCCTTCTTACTGGAGGAATCTGAACCCTTAAAACATCATTTTAAACAAAGCAATCGCTTGTTCTCGATTTAGCAACTAAACAGTTTTTCACGGTAATTAACTCATTAGTAATCACTTCTTCCCATTATATATTTAGCACCAGCGAACAAATCGCTTTGGCAGTTAAGAAAGAAGCCATTTATTGTGCCATTAATTAAATTGCTAATATTGTTGAATGATGTTATTTTTTGTTCTCACTCTAAAGCAAAAGCTATTACTTATAACATGGGACGACACGGCATGGCGGCCAGAAACGTAAAGGTAGCTGAATCGAAACGACCTTTGCACAAGAATGGCATCCATTGTAAGCTGATGATGGTTGGCGTTTATGCGTTCCGGCAGTGTTTCGGTTTTATAAACCAGTGCGGAAAAAAGGATTAACAACCGACCGAAAATTTATGGCCCGGCAAGTGGGTTGATGTTTGTTTATGATATGCCCGGGAAAAGGTATGGTTTTGGGGATGAAAAAGTGTGTGGAAGTGGAGAATAAAATAAAAACGGGAACAACTATGTTGATGAAGCATATCACCAACCGCTCGTTCTCGTGCAGTGTTGTTACCTTGCCCCTTAATTGCAGTTGCATCCATGGTTCGTCCAGGCGGATAAGAGGTGAAAAAGAGAAACCAAAACAAAGGGTAACGAGTGTTGGAAAAGCGTAATAAATAACATGCTGGTAATATAGAAATAAATTCTGGTTTGTCTGTCATATTTACCAGGGAATGAAATGGTATAAATGTGGTTGGCATAGTTCCACCGTTCCGTCGAACTAATTCCCTTTTTAACAGCAGCAGTGCAAAAAAGTTAAGCATTTAACAAGCTTTCGAACGAGTTGTGATAAAGTGCCGAAAATCGTCCAAAGCTTTCTCTGTAAGGATGGTTAAGATTTGCTATTTCACATTCATATAAAATCATTATTTTGCTGACGTAGAGCTGAATCTTATCTTGCAAAAGGCTAAACAATTCATGCATTATTTATTTTGCTTTACATTTATTTACTGTACACTGTATCAGCGTCCAAAGAGGATATTTATAAGCATGTGTGTGGGAAGCAACATGAGAGAGAAGGGAGATCGTAACGATGTGTTTACATTCCTGTTTGCTGTGGAAAATGGCGTACCCTTTGTGTGCTGTAGCGTCTTCATTGACCGTCTCTATCGGTACGGTTCGCCCAATAAGGTCCAAGTAACATTCGGTTTGAAGAACCGAGCACACTGCTAGAACACTGTGCTTGAAGAAGCGAGCGATGTTTGCTGAGATGTATTGCAGTGAACACGGTTGCGCTGAGTGAAATTTATGTTTCACGGTTACCATCCGCCGCCTACTAGCGTCATCGTTGACTGGCGAATATTTCATCCAGCATACACATTAATGCATGGGAAAGCATAAACGATTTTTCATGAAAAATCATTAAAACTGTCTGAAGCTCGTTAAAAACGGATGAGCTCGTAGGATATCTGGTAACGAGAAGCATAATTGATATTTAACATGTCATTTCCCAGATGATAAGCTTTCGTGTGGTATCCGAAAGTCTTTGTATCTCTCGTCCAGTTCTGTCTAGTAGTTCTTTAGTATAAGAAGTTGATTCCAATGCTTTTCCCATTGGAAACCATCAAAAATCAAAGAAACATGAGAAGCATCAGCCTCGGCTCATTATACAGCTCTTTTAATATTGGTATTAAGTATATTGTGTATAATTTGAATATACTGTCCACCTCAACCGATCATCTGAAAATTCCAATAATACGAAAATTAATTGGTGAAAAATAAGGCTTGGAAAAAAGATCTCGTCTATAGCTACTTTGAGCTAAATTCCATTCATGCCAAGTGACGGGAAATCCAGTCATATATATTTTGAAATAAAATTTTTTTTATTATCTACACGGTGGGAATATTTTTTTTTCTATTTTATATTTAATAATTTAATTACTCTATTCCCAAATCTTTCTATCACATTCGACTTCCTTTTCTTTTTTGTATCACGTTTCTATACGCTCTGTTTTCTTGTCTCGGTTCCATTCGCTCTCGCTCTTTACCTATTTTCTTCGAAACCAAATTTCATCCTGCGTTCTGTCTGTTTTATTCATCTTATTTTTAGTTTATTGTTCTTCTTTTTCTAAGTATGAATTCTGAGGACATTTCATTCATGACATAATTCAGTTCTAAAACTAATGATTACTCTTACAAAATCACATAAAAAACTAAAATTTTTATCATTTGGTTCATCTAAGAAAACTTTTCTTCCAGTCCTGAATGTCATTTTGTTAAGCAAGAAAAAAGTACCACAAGTCCACAAAACAGACAACCAGCTCAGAAGAAAAAAAAAGACATAGAACAGATCAGAAACATAAAACAAGCCTCAAGTGTACCGGTAAAGGGTTGATACTGCAAAATCACTTTACCAGTGCAGACGGGTTTTCTGGGCGTCCTTTTTTTTCTTTTGCACTTCACCAACCCTTCTATCGCTATTCAAGGGCCAGAGAGGGCCTTTTGTTCTCGATTCTTTCCCGTTCACGAAACACCTTTCCCCTATTTTCGCTTACCGTGCTTCAATGTCCATAATCGTTTGTTACACTTCGGTGCGTACGGTTCTCGTTATTGAAATTGGATCATCCTTTTCATTACAATGCGTCGCTGTACCGGCCGGCGAACCAGTAGGGAACTCGGGGAGGTTTACCATTCCGTGGGACAACCTTCACCGCACATCCATCAGTGGCGTGTTCCAGAAATCAAGGCATTGCTGTGCCTAGCTGCAAAAATTCATTGGATTCGGATAATAGGACAAAAGTTTTGCTACGTAGGCCCAATTTTTTCCCCCCTTTCTGTTCGACAAGCTGTTCCGCTGAAGCGTGAGCAAATAATCCTTGCCCAAGGGTCGAGTAAAGGGGAACAAAAAGAGGCAACAACAAAAAAACTCACCACAAAACGCCCCAAAGGAAAGATCCACTTCAAGATTTTGTAACAAAATATGACAACGTCAACAGGGACCGGCTAGCCCTCTTCCAATCGGTATTGGGTTTCCTTTTTTTCTTCTTTTCGTTTGGTTCGTCCCAGGGGTGGGTCTCTTTTTCAAGAAATATGAAATAATTACAATAGAACTCAAGAGATGACAGATTTCATAAGAAGTAGGTTCTTTTTTCTGCTACCCCTTGGATTGTTTTTTTTTTCTTTGTAATCTGTCCATGACAGTATGACCATTTAGATTGTTTCTAGAAGCTGATGTTTCAGTAGGGTATTTAAAAAGCGCAAAAATAATGAAACAATATACGATTGTACTGCAAAATGAATTTTAAAGTCAACTAATGTATCTTTCCAGCTGAATGGGTGGGAAGCCATCGGAGAAACATCTGCATTGTACGTGGCATTTCACTACGTTACGAAATATACCTTCCAGAATGTGTAGGTAGGTTGGTGAAATCGTTTAAAATGAGATTTTTCTTCCTTTTTGCGAAAAAGGGGCACTTAAACCTTGTTTGTCTAGATAAAAGGAACGCTTTGCTGGGGGACTGTGACTCTTTTTTTCCCCATTCTTTGTCGAAACGCTTATCTTTGCTAACACTATGGAGTTAAATCCATTTTCAGTTGGAACGAATTCAAGTGCAGGGTAAACAGATTGGATTGAAAGTAAACGCTTGCTTCAGTAGGCACCACTTTGCATGAAAATCCAGCTAGCGGCGTTTAATGTAGAGGTTTTATTTTGGGAACATGAATAAAGGGTGAAACTATTGAATGGGCATTGCAAATGAGAACCTTTTTTCCATTAAACCACACCAAAAGCATAATTTAGAGCGAGATAAAATCCCATTCATATTCACCTTCCATTAAATAATGTTATAATCAATCGTTTCCTTTCCAAGAAAAACCTAGCTCGCCCCCAATAGCGAATGGTAACCAATCGGGTTCACAAACGGAGCATAACGCCCGCTCTTTCCTTAATCAAGAATCGAACCGTAACACGCGGGTCATGCTTGAATGGTTTCTAATTAACTACGAGCAACAGAAAACACCCTTTGCCGCGGAGAAAACCCCAACTGAAAGTGAACGGATAAAGTTAGCTTCATTTCGGGTATAGAAAACAAAAATTGCTTGTTAATAATATGATTAATTAAATCCTTGCATTGTTTCCGAGCGTGCCTAGAACAGAGTAAGGCAACAAAAAATAAACTCCCGTCCAAAACGATCGCCCGTATTATGAAACGGGCTGGGCGCCTCCATTCTATGAAAGCGACCAGGCGCCTCCATCATATGAAGCACGTGGCTTGCTAGAAAAATGCCATGCTGGATCGAACAAATTGGCTATTGATTAGTTCCATGCAGGGCGGCTGGCAGGGAAAATGTGTTGCCTATGGATAGATGATGTGTTGGTGACAGTTTTTGTTCTACTTGCGTGCTGAAACACACTAGCCCGCATGGGAAGGTAATTTGATCACGTATTGTTTCCAAAAGGCTCAGATTGGAAACCGCTGCGCCAACCAGCATGGGATTGGAATGTGTTCCGATTGAGCGTTAAATATTTGTGATCAAATCAAATGGTTTGTTTGACGAAATAGGGCGAGTTATTTGCTTTGTAATTGCTGCTTTTTGGTGCACAAGATATTGGGGAAGGAATGCGATTTGATCGCGGAAAAGAAGTGTGGTGAGAGAAATTTCATACAACGTTTAAATTAAAATTGAATGAGAAGGGTCCTAATTCTAGAAGAAGGACGACAATTATTTTACTCGCTTATTAAAACAATAAGCAATTTTTCCTTAAATTTTGTTTTTTTCCTTCAATTGTATCAAATAAAACCATCACAAACAGGAAACAAAACCAAATCCTTGCATGAACACTTGAAAATGAACTCAATGAAACAAATTTTCTCCAGTCTCCGACATTTTTAACATATCAAATTAAATGAACTCTTTCTCGCAGGTGGGGAACATTGAAAACCCCGAAGCGAAAGCACTTGCGCAGTAGATACATTCTATTTCTCCTTCAGGACATCATCTTCGTGTCCGTGCTGTCAGTTTTGTTCGGTTCGGATGTTTTGCTTTTCCACGGAACCAACCCGACGAGCTCTTTGTTTGCGTTTATCATCGCTGTTATCATGATGGCCGTCGCTGTCGCCGTACCATTGTCGACGTATTTGATAGTAACTTTCGATGACTTCAAGGGAGATACTTGGCGGCCTGCCAGCCACATTCATCAAGGTCTGTCTGATAAGTACTGCCGGTTCTGAAGTGATCCGGTGCGGGACAGTTGGGCATTGTTTCGGATAGCTGCTGATACCGTCTGGTGGGAAAGTGTTTGTATCCTTTCCGTAACTATGAGTGGTTTGTTGTTGAGAATGCTTGAGGATTCGAGATTTGTTTGCTGCTTATTATTGTCGTTAGTGACGGTGACAACAATGAATAGGAAAGTGTTTATCTGACTAGCTGGAATTAAATCTTTTGTAAGGAAGTTTTTGGAAAATTATGCAAAAAAAAAATTAATCAATTATTGATCCTAATTCCCTTTCATGTTCTAAATCAATATCTACACTCATTTAACCATGACTAGAGTTTTGTTTCGCAGCTCGTCTTTATCAATTTGACCACATCATGTACCGTGTCCTATGACCCGTCGAAAAAACACTGCCTGTCGCTGACTTTTTCATTAAAGTTTGATAAATGACGATGATAGGGAAGGAAACTGTACCCAAAATAATAACACCATCAAGACCGAACTCACTATCATCGTGCATCATCCGCTTCGCGGCAGCAGCTGGCACCCTTACACAATCAGAACGGAATGGCGGAACACTCTGACTCACTACCAAGGAGCGCGGGCAAAAATTGTTTTGCTTCTCGGTCTGTTGGCACACCCGGTACAATTTCCGTGGCCGCTGGTCAGAAGTGAAAAGTCACGCCCTGACATTGGTGATTGTTTCGATTTTTTATGGTTTTATCTTTGGGAAGTTGGGTGTTTGTGTGTGTTTTTTTATATATAAAGGAAAGATAACAAAAAGCTTTTTTCCTGTCTGTATTTTGATGGTTTTTGATAGATGATAACGTTTGAAGGAGTGGTTTGGTTTGGTTTGGAGTGATCAGGATATTGGTATTTTATTGATTTCAATATACAACAATAAAGTGTAGGACAATGTTGCGACTTGAAGCTGGAATTGGGTCAGCCATGTAATTAATTTCATTCCACAATCTGGCAATGGAACTTTTTTATAGGGTATTTATGGCTAAAATCCTGAAGATTTGGTGCCAACTATTGTTTTAAAATTAGGTAAAGTAGTAATAGTTTCAGTAGCTAAAATGGCTCTTGAATAATGTAAATATATTTTTTCAAATATTTGTTCGTAGTTTGGAAAATTCTGGCCTGGTTTATGGAGCTTAATTTCGTATATTTTCAATTTTAAAATATTCATGTTGGATCAATGCTTAAAAAAAGATTGTTAAACACAAGTTAATGTTCAAAATAATCAAATCTACCGATTACACCTGGAATAAGACTGTCCTTTCACAGTTTGGAGAACAAAATGTCTCCCAACAAATGAGGAAAGCGCTGAATTGAAGGCTAGATTAAG
>KB663943.1:8568055-8608233 GCA_000349025.1 Anopheles minimus | reverse complement strand
GTTGTACAATGCAAAAAATAAAAAAAAGAAGGAAACAGCATTTTAAAATGCATAAATGGTGAATGGTGGAAGTTTCACAGTCGCCATCCGCCATTTGCAGCGCCGCGTGGTTTATTGTCGAGCTAGAGGATTTGTTTTCTCCTTCCTTTTTCTTCTTTTTTCTTTCTCTCTCTTTTTATCCCTATCTTTCTTTTGATAACCACCACCAAGCAATAATGTTTATGCCAGTTTGCAAATTGCCTAGCATTTGAAGCGCCAGCGCATAAACGCGCCGGGGAAAAAGTTTTATATTGCACGCGACCCGTTTTATGCATCCGCAAACCGCACGCAAGTGTTGTAAATGTTTATCTCTTTATAGGTACCAAGTTGGTGCGCTTGTTTGAGGGAGGGTTTCTGAATGGAACTACTACAAGGCGAATCAATTGCATTCGCTGCTGTGGTGTACTTTATAAAGCTTTTTTGAGGATGAAAGTCTTTCGAATTATGTACCAACTCTCAAAAGATTGATAAATATTTAAAGCTTTAACACAATTTTATTGTACATGGAATCGAGTTTAGTAAATATATGATGAATCCTGTGTAGTGGTATCCTTTAATTGCTTCTTAAATTTTGAAGGTTTTAGTATTTTTCCCTTTTTAAAGTTCAGAGTAGCAAGATGCCATTCTAAGGAAAAGAAATAAATTTGTTGGATTTTATTACATGATTTATTTGAAATTATTATGTGTTGGGATTGTTTTGAATATTGACAACACTACTAGGCTAAGAGTATAAACTCCGACACTCTAAGAGTATAAACTCTAATTCCTGATAACAAACTTCGCTCCACTTGATTCTTAAGTCGGTTGCGGTTGGAGCTTATCCAAAAGTTGTGTTTAACGTCTGAACTCCCTCGACATAGGTACATTGAATAACCTCCAATACTTAGCATTTGGTGGCCATTTTGGTGGTGCTCTATTTTGTCTTTGGCTTATCAGAGTCAAATAGAGAACTTTGTCCATATTCAGTGAAGGTAATTGAATTCAGTACTCAGTCCGGATTATCTAACTATTGGAATTATAGTTGATTAATAGGGATTCAACAATGATATTTGCTGTGGGTATCTGTACTGTATAAAATCGAATAACATTTCCAGGAATCAAGATTAAAACTGCAAAACAGAAACGTTTTTCTAGAATCCTTCTTGATGCCTTAACTACACAAACCGATGAAGCTTGACTTAATCACAGCATCTTTCATTCATTGGCACTAAACTATCGAAATTTGATTTGAATTTCAAAAAGCTGGAAACCGAAGTCAGAAGATCACTAACTAAAGTGCAATGCATTATGTATGCTTCGTAAGAGCATCGTATTTCGGGTACACTTAAACAGTCTCCGTTTGCATTTGGATGGCATTGCATGGCATCAGTATTGCCGTTTGATCTCGACCTCCCATGATTGTCCTTTTGATGAAAGGATTCCTCTTCTTTGTACGAAAAAAAAACGTCATACATATGGACGCCTGTGTGTATGCAATGCTGCACCAGATCATCCACATCTTCCTTTGCAAAAAAACGTCAACATTGAAGTAAGTCAGCTTTTTGGTTCTTTGGAGGTTGACTTATCGTACGAAGGAGGTTGCTTTTTGCAATCTCTCCATCTTCGAATAAGTACACACACACAGAATTCGTTCTTTTAACGAGTCACTTTCGTGCACGGCTTCTGCCTGTGCGGTAGAATCGATTGACGAACGCTCGATCGATTTTACACGCCCCAGACAGACGGAGACACTCCTTTTTGGAGTTTCGCCACCCCATTCCGGAAGGTTATTCGTCTGTCGCCAAGGAATGGAATTTCAATCAATGGGAATCGTGCAGGAAAGTCGCGTGCAATGCGAGCGACCGCATCGAAAGGAAATAGTTTGCTCGGTCGCAAAATCACGCAACAGGGAAAAGTTACGCCCGCTCGAGGAATTAGTGAGAAGAAGCACAAATAATCCGTCAAGGATTCAAAAGATCGATAGAATGTGGAACGGATGAGTAGAGAAAGTCGAACCGCAACGAAAGCGTAAATATTTCCGTTTCATTCTTCGCGTTCAAGCGCAATGGTGTTAGAAGGAGGGAATTCATGGCACAGGGAAAAGTCAGAATCCAGTGCGTGGAAATTCGATCCGCTGCCGGTTAAATGCTAGCGAGCGAAGTGTAAGATGCAAAGTGATTCTTTTTTTTTTTTTGCATGAAATTTGTCCGCCCTCGATGTCTCATACCGGGAACTCGATTCTCCAGCTGTGTGAAGGGAAAATTCCAAAAAAAGAAAAATGTCGATACGATTTAATTCAATATTGAACGACGTACGTTGATACAGCAAAAAGGAGTTAGAAGAAATCGCTAAGATTATCATACATATTTGCCGACAGCACTGTAGCTGCAGCGAGAAGCTAAAAACTCTCTTTCACAGTAAACGATACTGGGTTCCTTTCCACGTCACTTCCTGTGCTGCTTGCTAAGCTTCCATTCAGTCGTTCGTATGCGATGAATGCCAAAAAGGCTTGCGGCAGCGAATGAATACGTTTCGATATGCAATGGAAGGATTATGACCCACCATATTATGGAAGCGGCTCTTTATTCCGCTTGAAATAAAATGTTAAAATGACAAACGGATTGTGCAATTCAAAAAAGGTATGAATAATATTTTAGAAGACACTTTTTTGAGGTACATATCTTAAATATTGAACGCATTATTATATCAAGCAACCATCACTCACACCCTGCCAATGGTTGTACAGCAAGAAGGCACAAAGAGACTTTTCCATACCATGTAAGCCGCTTATCAATACGTTTTCCCCGTCTTTAAAACATCATTAATTTCCAACAAATGTGAATGATCATCATCAGGCTAGCATCAACCTTCTAAGACCGTTAAATATTATCCATTTTCATCGACTTCATCGTCTTTTGCGTACGACCCACACGATTCTCATCATTTTGTCGTTGGGTGATTGCACGTACGAGTGGGGCGTGTATACACGCTTGACGTCTTTGAGGAAGATTCCCATTTGCTTTTAAATGTCTGTAGAGATTCCGCACTAATGGGTCGATGTCGTGTTGGGAATTCATTCTGCTACAGCGTAATCGACGGTGAAGTTATCATCATTGTGCTTGTTATGATGTTTTTGCTTAAGTGGTGTATAATTATGAGATATTTTTATGAAGAAAATGAACACCAAAATTGTCCGCTATAAAACAAATTCCACCTTATTTTATATGATTGAAACTTAATAAACTCTCGTCCCCATCTTTCTATTGCCATTGCTACTAAATAATGTAGTCCTATGCTTCTTCCTCTATACTTCAAAGTGTTCCATACCATCAGCAATGCAAAATAAAAAAAAGCACCCATCTTGTCCGAGTCTTTGCTAAACTGGGTGGATATTTTTTTTGTTACCGCTCTTGAAACCCCATTAAATTAAGTGCACCAATAAAGTCAGTCCTTAATGGGGAAAACATTTAGCTTGCATGTGGTATGATCGAACATGACGAAGGGAGGGTGCGAGCTCATCGACAGAAAGGGAAGGGGAAACAAAATTGGTAGCGTTTATTGAAGTATGTTTCACATCTGCACTGACCATAGAGGATGCCGGTTAATGAAGGAAACACATCGAAAAGTGCCCGGCAACATGCTGTGTATGCTTTTTATTAACAACTCGTTGAGATTTTGATGGTTTTATGTGATTTTATTGGAAATTTATTTGAAACCTTTATCCTCGTCCTATTTGTTATCCTCATTTGTTTGTTTGTTATCTTCTTTTTATGTGGTCTCTTGGGTATTCTTTATAGGTTTTATAATTCACAACTGTTTACTAGTTGTTGTTTGTTTTACTTCTTTTTTAATTTAATTTTACTTTTTTTATTTTTTTATAACTCAAGAAATAGTTTCTATCCTTTTATTTGAGCGGTTAGATATCACTTTTCACACGGTGCATCATGTTACATGCAACGAAATTAACATTAATGTAGTTAAGCATGAAAAACCTAACTCCAAACCGATTGATGGAGACGCCTGGTATGCCATGCGAGGTCACGGCTGTCTTCAAAACTGAATGACCCTCCCACTTCATCAAAAGAATATATTCAAACGCTGCGCTTAAAGGTGAATTCAACATCATCACCTCGGGTGAACGTGGTGGCAAAAAAGTTCCCCGAAGTTTGCTTGCCGAGGTCGTTAGGGAACAAATTGAGGTGTATCAACTTTTTCCTACTTCCACCACGATCGTCCAACAAAAGACACGCTGCTTTTGTTACCACTGTAGCAATAAGCAAAACAAGGAAAAAAAACAACTTTTCCAGCCCACAGCGATAAATATATAATTTTGCCTTCATCTTATGTCTTCCTTCACTGCATCTCGTTGTGAGAGCTAGAAGAAGTTTTCGCATTTTTTTTTTGTTTGGTTTTGCCGAAACACAAAACACGGAAGCCTACCGACATACGATTCGTTTCAATCCATCACACGCTCGCTTTGCATATGACGACAACTGGTGGAAAACTCTCACTATTCGCATACTGCTGGGGAAGATAAATTTTGACGAAAGATAGAATGTTGCTCATATATGCTCTCTATTCTAGTCCTTCGTCCCGATGCGGGTAGCCTTAACGCAGCCATTTTTCCCCAGGAAGAGGTTTTCATAACTCACAAATGAAAATATAAAAATAGTCCGCACACACACATCGACACACAGAGAAACACTTGAGGGGGGAGTGAGAAAAACCGCCCAAGGGAAATGAGAAACAAACATCCAAGCAATCAACAACAGGAAGCAGTTCCGTTGGGCAGCATCATATGTGTCTTATAGCAAGCATGCCTACAGCATAGAGGGACAGCGAAGGGTTTCTGTTGCTGTTATCACCAAGTGTAGATGAGCCGGCGTGAAGTGACAAATATAACCTTAGGGGTGTTCCAGATGATCGTAGACTAGATGGGACCAGAAAATGTGAGATCTTGCAAACACAACTTTTCCAACAAACTAATCATTACGTATGCAAATTATTCAAAACTCTCATATCGAATGTATAATTTATGCTTAGTGTATTGTCAAGTTTTTCTATCAGTTGATTACTTTTGTAAATTAGAATTTTCTTTTTCATTAACTTATTTATAGGTTTTGATCATTCTTTTTACTCAAGTTTCTTGGAGATATTTATTTACTTTTATTAGTAAATTTTTTAACCCACATTTTTTCTTTTCGGAAATTTATTTTACATTATAAGTACCGCTACTCTATATTGAATCTTTTTTTGCATCTTCTCCTTTATATTTTGTGTGAGAGTTTTCCAACAAACTAACCATTACGTATAGGAATGTATTAAAATTATTGAATTTGATGAGATTTAAACTCTTGTAATTTGTCATGTTAATAATTTGCAAGCATTTTAGTTTATTTATTTATTTTATTTAGTTTTCTTCATTAAAATGGGAATTTGAAATAACTGATTTATTTGTGTTTCTATCGTCTCTTGTTATTACTTTTTTTGTTTTCTATACCATTTCGGAAACCTCTTCCACATTAAAAATGCTTCTATTCAATGTCCAATATTTTATTTTCTATGTTTCTTTCCATTTTAATTGTTTTATTTTATAATTTTGTTATTAAACATTTTGTAAACGAATTCTACTTGATAAATAAAATGCCAATTCTTTTAAATAACATAAATAAATTTATTTTCTTTATTTTTTATAGGTTTTATTCATTTTATTTACTCAAATTTCTTTACAACTTTCATTATTCAGGTTCTTTTCTATCCATTTTACTTCTTTTTTTATACCCCTTTCACATTCTAAGTGCTTCTATTCAATTCCCAATCTGTCCTAATTTTTGTTTGCATTCCCACTCTTACCATTTTATGTTTGACCACAAGCACCCATTACTGCTGTCTGCATCTCCGTCTGCACATGCAAGTATGCAGCCAATTAAAATAAATTGCACCGCAATGCGTCGATGGCTTTTGGAAACGGTTTCTCAAGCGATTTCCTGCACAAGTATGCTTGAGAAAGCCGAATAGCGTAGGGAAACATCTAAAAAAGCGACGCTTTTCTGCTTAGTTTAATCCTAACGAAGGTGTGCTTCAACCAATGAAAGGAAAATTGTTTGGAGGAAATAAAAGCCAATTAAAAAGCAAACAAATAATTTTAAATAATAAACAAAACATTAACCCGAACGAAAAAATCAATCAATTGTTTGTGATAAACATTACAATTAGATTTGCGAAAATAAATCGATTTTAATCTCACTCGCTTTTCCTTTCTTTTCTTTTGTTCTTCTCGCTGTCCGCACCGTTAAAGGCAGCAGGGAGAAGTTGTTGTGTCTTAAGGCAACCACAAAAAAAAGGAAAGCAAATGCTGAATGGTGATTGCTCCGAGCTAACCTTGTTACGCTCCAATTTCCCGCCTTTTTGTGCTGCTTTTGCGTGTCAACCGCTTCGTCTAACTCTTGCACATCCACCGTCCGGCCACGTTGCACGTCTATTTGCCTACGAAACACAAATAAGATTATTTTTGAAATTGTTTTCCACCTTCCATTTGCGTTAGCGTTTCGTTGTGGACCAGGTGGATAAGCACGCGTTAAAGTGGATAGGATTAAAGCTGTGATAAAGCCAAGTGCGGGAACAGTCTCTGTTGTGGTTTTGGCGAGAAATAAGAATGCTTTATTCAACCGTTTCAGTGCAAACGATTGTACTATTGTTTTAAACTTCGCAAGCAAACAGATCGATTGGTTCGAACGATGCTTAAGGAAACAATGCATCCTTTCAAACGCGCTGTCTGTTGTATGACTACATAGTCGCAATAAATTATTCACCATCACCTCACAGCTAGATTAACATTTAACGATGGTTGTGAAACAATTTCCTTACATTAACAACCTTTTCTTCGATGCGCGGTGGGCGTCAGAATGGCGAATGGGCGAACACTCATCCCGGAACCCGACGACGACATTATGCTCGTACGCTTATATTACGGGATATCATCATTTATCTTCCGTGAAAGGTGATATCGTGCCCGTGGAATGTGAAGACGCGCGTATGGCAGTGTGTTGTACGTGTGAAAACAGATCGCACACACACATAAATTATCATCATCTGATAGCTATTATGTCTTTCATTTTACCTGCTTCCCTTCTACCGTCTGTACACGGCCCCGATGGAGTGAAATTCTATTCACACCTGCGAAGTTACGGCTACGAGTCCTTCAGAACCCCGGAGGTACCATACTCAACCGGAATATCTTTCGAGCGTTATCGAAGAAAGGCATAATAAATTCACTCGGGATTCTCGGTAGGGATTTCGGGTGAGTTTTTTCTTCCTTCGGTTGTCACATTTTGCCGCATCTTGGAGTGGAATCTTGTCCGCTAAGGTACCTTCAACAAGACTTTAGTGGTGAAAAAAGGTGGAAAAAGCCTCTCGTTCGTCTCTCTCTCTTCCTTCCGGTCGATTGTCACCGGAAGTTGCAGCGGTTGATTTGTGTTCCTTTGTTCAGCCGAAAAATGGCACCGCAGTGCACTTCGCAAACCCATGATGGAAACGGAAACGGAACGCATCACGTCATGCGCCCACTTTGAGCGACTCAATATTGAGTGAGGTGTTCACCTGCTGTGAATAATGGGCCGAAGAATAACGATCTCATTTTGCACCGGTCCAAACCCGTCTTAGCCCTTTCGGACGTACGTATAGCCCGGTAAGCTCCGTCGAGTGTCATCTTGAAGATAAATGATGGTGACCGTCGCCGTAAGATGACTATCGACTTTTTGTGCACTTGCGCCGGGTGTACTGCATAATGTCGACAGTAAAGCCGTATGCAATCTCTCTTGCCTGAAAGCTGTCACATAGAATGGTGGAAATATTTAAATTGAATAATCAAGTGTAACCGTATGCATTTTAATAAACACAGTGTAATTCCAAACCTTGAATAGTTTAAACTTAATGAAACTTTATTTAGAGCTCATAACAAGCTACAAACGTTTGGGATAGTTTTTTTTCTTCTGGAAAACGCTTTATGAATCCCCGAAATGCATGATGAATAATTTATGTGACCTTCCAGCACAGCTCATGGATGACATCGTGGTTTTGTGGCAGTCCAAAAACCAGCATCATGAAGCGGGACTCACCGCCAAACGACGATGGTGAAGTTTGCAATCTGTTGCCTTCGTCTTGTGATCCATCAAACAAAATGGGAGCATGATGGAGCCCGGCTGGTTGACGATCGTGCATGGACGGGGTTTTCGGTAATTAAAATTTTGTGGATACCCACCCGGTGCCGTTGTGTTTTGAAATTTAGTTACAAATCATTTTTTGATGGCCACGGATGGGGTTTTCTCGGGGTTTGTTGACAGTTGTTACCGTTTGGTGGAACAAATTAGTTTTAGTTTCTGAAGGATTTGAATTTTACAAGACAGAAAGATGTAATTAAGACTCTTGTAGATTTGGAACTGTTGTAGCTATAAGAATTAACGATCGACTAGTGATTTAAGCTAAAGATCTAAGCGCAGTGATTCCCAAAGTAATAATTTATAAATGATCAATATTGTTTATATCATATCTTTCATGAGAAAACACCTTAAAGTGATTTGAAATATTATCACTCACATCCCATTTTTTGGAAAAATTGTATTCCTACAAATTCACCAAAATAATAATTTAAAAAAAATGTTATTTAGTTTCCTATCTGTAACAAATAAGATATTTTGAAGTTTCTTTATAAAATATTTTGTCTGTGAAGTACCGTGCAAGTACTTTTACCTAATTTATGAAAAATAGAGGAGATCTTCCTTGTAGCCCGCCAAGTAGAAGCAAAACACAACGCTGGTAATAATTTAAAGAAAATTGTCAGAAATGATCTGCATATAATTGAACAAGACATCCCTTTTTTGTGCGAAAGTTCATGCCCCCGAAGCCTTACAGAGATAACTTACTTTTACATAAGGAAGTTTATTTTTAAAAAACTGAACAGAAAATTTATTTTAAAAAATAATTATGAAATGAAATAGTTTCATTATTTCATGAAATAAATATTCTTAGATGGGCGTTCGTATCAATCCAAACAAACCAGATAAAGGGATGAACTCTAATTGAACATTTGCTAAAGTATCATTAATATTTTAGCATAAATTTACATAAGAATAATCATAGATCACACAAATCAAGGTTTGAGGCCAAATGCTTCAGAAAACTTAATTGGTTTTATCAATTTATTGTACGCCATTAACGAAATAAATATAAAACTAAATGTTTCAACTCATTTTTCCACCAAGGTAATGGACAATTTAATTATCATTTTAAGCTCTGCCGTGCGGTTTAATCGAGCTATCAAATATTATGTATACTAAAATTGCTCCTTCTTCTCTCTCAAACATCCTTCCCATAAAATGTTGCTTCAAAAGGTCAATAGATTTCGATTTACCGGAGGAAAACTTTTACGTCCTGCAATTGAATGTAATGGTTTAGCTAAACGCTATTTCATAAAACTTCCACTACCACATTCGGTAGGCCTCCCCGGTTCGATCGGTTCCGGCACACTAGCAGCACAAGTGTACTCGAAATAGGTCACTTCCTTCCGGGGTACACGGCACGAACCGTCTCGAAATTGGTTTTCACACCTTAGGAAACTCATCATCGCATCGAACCATCCGGGCCGGGTCTCATTTGCATTCAGATTGCATTTTTATGACATTTTACTTGCCACACACTTCTTGTCTCGGTTTGCGTGACGTTTTCCATCTCGGAATAGGACTTAGGCTACGGGCCACCAATCCTTCGAGTGGAAGCTTTTTTTCTTCCCTTATGCCACTCATGATGCTGTAAGACTTTCAATTTTCTTGCGGCTTCTTTTCGATACGACGTACGTACTACGTGACCATTTTGGAATATGGCAGTCAAGTGAACTGGGTCCCACTGGAGAAAACGGTCATGCTATCTATGGGTTCGTTCGTTATGTAAATAATTTATTTTAATATGCAAAAATACTGAAATTGAGCTTAGAGATATTGCATTTTTTTCACCACATTACAAAAAAGTTGTGTGCTTCCATTTATCATTCCAAAACACTGACAAATAAAATAACAATTAACGTTCCACAGTTTATTCCTTTCGATGGGCGATGCATCAGCTTCCACTAAACCGAAAACCAACGGAAACATTTGATGTAAATTGTTCCTTAACTGGTGCTTCCAGTTCACCATTAGCCTTATGTTACACGAGCACACTGCCATGGTCAATTTACTCAAACTTTCGCTAACAAAAAAAAACACAACCCGGCCCCCCAGTTATCAATGATGAGTTCCGAGCCACGGACATTGCTGCCGGGGGCGGAGAGCAACTGACAAGCCAAAACTAATGCGGCAAACTTGGCACGATTGCCCCCATTGCTGCTGTTGTTGGTGCCCGGGGTTTGCTCATTTGCTCGAAATTGAAAAAGTTTTACGACTATTCGGCTCTGGGAACTGCGTTAGCTTACTAGGCAAACTTTTTAAGCGGCCACTTCAACGTAAAAAAAAGCCATACCGAAAAACCCGTACAGTGTGATGGCTGACAGTGGCAGAAATAATATTATCCTGCAAAAAAAGAACAGGAAAAAAAGCCATAGTAGTGCTGATTGTACGAACAACCGCTAGGATAAGGCTGGTACGCAAATGTACGCTTAGCCAGCTTGTTTGGCAGGTTAGATTGTGGAGGATATGAGTGTGAGCGAGCAGCAACGGCAAAACAAAAAAACACCCTTACATGCAGTTAATGAGGGCAAAACTTTTCAATTTTCTAACATTACCGGGCGATGGCGGGTTACCAGTTCAGTCTCATTATGAAATGGTAACAGCGTAAACATTTTCCGTGTTTAATGTCGTGCTGAGAATTTCAGTTTAGGTTAACAAAGTTCCAAATAAACTCTAAATGTTGTTTACGAAACACCTTGTCTCTTTCTCTTTGGACGAATAGGTCCCTATGTTTATGAGGTCTTTGTTTTATAATAATCTGTCAATTTTGTTTGTTTTTTCACTCGTTAGTTATGAAAAGTAGAAAAAAATAAGAGAAAACAAAAACGATAAATCGATCATTTTTCCTTATTATTTCCTTTTTATTTCATTTAATCTATTTTTCATTTTGGTAGTTGTGTTTTTCATTATTTTTTCATCTTTTCTAGATTTATATTATTTTTTATTTTTCTTTCATTCGACTTATTTTTTGATCTTTAGAATGTTAGACAAGGTTCCCTTTTATTTGTAATTTCTCTTTGGATTTTAATATTATCTCACAACTAGTTACACTGTCAGTATATATTATAGACATTTCCATTTCTTTTCTTCTGCTTGTTCTAGACCTTTTTCAGTGAAACACCTAAAAGTCAGCAATCGGAAAATTACTAAGAATAACAAAACCTTTAAACGCCCGAAAGTATGCAATGGGCATCAAACAAAACTTTGAAAGAGTAGCGAAATTTAGTTTTTAGGCTTAAACGAGCTAGAATATTTTATTCAGGATTTTGTTTTGAAATTCTTATTATTAACCTATAAAAAACTAATCTAATACTTGAGTTATGTAAAGAAAATAAAGAAAACACTGCTTTCTTTTCTCCATCCCAGTCTCCCAAAATGAGTCCTGATTGAAACCAATCCAAGCAACTTTATTTAGGTTCCCTGGCGAACCCCATTACCTTATCCCACCTATCGAAACGAGCAAATCAGAATCACATTCAAGCGAGCTAACTTTTCCACCGAATCGGTTCCTAATGGAAGGATTACACGCCGTACAAAGCGAGCGGGGTCGTCGAGCGGTGAAAATGGATTATACTTCCAATCAAAATGTAAATTCCGTTGAAAACCAACGTCAGCTACTGGCAACAATTCACCACTCGCAAAAACAAAGCTTGTGTCTGTGCGTGTTACCAAGGCAACCGTCTCCGCACCGTTTTGCAGGGTGTAAAGCGTTTTGATTTTCTAAGTGTTGTTGGGGTATTGTTTTCCCAGCAAAGTTACGGAAAACTTTACCTTTTTGGTTGATGTCATTTCTCACCCAAAAAGTCTCGCTCTCTCTCACTCCTTGAGGTGAAAGGTATTGATAATACGTTGAGTATCGCTTTGGTTTGGGAACGTACTCGGTTGTCACAATGTTACGAAGAGTTTGCGGTTCGGGATACCTCAAAAGTATCCATCGACTCGGGTCGATTAGCTGCGGGGCAAGGTAGAATCACGATTTGGTCATAAATTTATTCAAATTCTTCGCTACCGTGGCCCCTGTACTTTCGCTTGTTGGCTTTACCGACCTTCCGAATTGTCAGAATGCCCCGCAGGTATAATGGGTGGGAAAATATTTCGGGAGATGAAAATACTTGCGCTATTCGGAGCAGTTGCGAGGTCGAAAGGTTTGGCTTATCACGTTCAGTTCCGTACATACCGGTTATGGTTGCAGGACACAAATGGCTATAATTACCAGCGAAGGATACGCATCACCAACAGCGCTAACCCGTTTGCTTCGGATGGGAAAAGCCAAAAGTTCTTGTATTATAAAATAGGTAATTATATTTTTTTTCTTTCACTAAAATAATTTCTTCTATGCTTATGAATGTTTTTTCCTGTAAATACAATAACAAAAAACAATTCCACTGAAAGAGCAAATTCATATCCAACAGTTAAATCTCAACAACAACCCTAATATACAACGCCATTATGTTTTCATCCGGGAAGCCGATTTTTCCAACTTCCGTTTTGAGGGGGAAAAAGAACCGACCCAAAGTTTAGTGTGAAATTTACAGAATAATTTAATTTCGCATCTCATTAGTGTGCTGCTTTCTTCGGGGTTTCAAATCAACCTTCGGTGCCGTGACCAGGATACGAACGTATTTTAATGCGGACCGCCAAAACCTTGTAGGCGTTGGGGAAGGTTAAGTAGCTTCCACTTCGTTCGCTGTTTCGGATAACAATTTCCAGGTTGGTGCTGGGGTTTTTGGGAATGGGCGTAGAAATTATGATTAAATTCAAAGGAAACCAAAGTCACAAATTAATTCAACAGATTTGTGATTTTTGCCGCCCACACCCAACCAGCTGCGTAACAGCGGTTACGAAAGTAATCCGAGGTTTTGTGGCATCCATCTGGTCTACGTCAGCATAGGGTGTGGTTGTTACCAACCAAAAGTGATGGCAACAATCGACAACGGAAAGGAAATAAATTTAACTAAAAATCGATTCGAATATCAGTTTTTGCATATTTTCCATGTTTGATGCGGAATCGTTAACCGTTTGAAGCTGTTTTTTTTTGCTCTGCATCCTTTCATCTATCATTCATTAAAACTGTACAATTACTTGCCCTTTGACACATCGAGCGTAGACAGATCATTAAGCAAAGACCGATCGATTAAAGAGAGGCACACTTTTAATTCAATCATCAAACGTTGTTTCGGTTGGGATAAGGGCAAAAGGAACCCATCCACCAGTCATTCGCATTTGAATCTTTTCTCCATGCGAAGGGCGAAAAGTACACCTCTTGATTCCCGTTTGAAGCGGCAACACTCGAACGATGCAGGTAAAATCCAGCACGGTGGCACGGTTGCTCGAGCTTTATCCACCGCAGTGCGGCATCCCATCGTCAGTTAGTCAGCCAGTCAGTCAGCCAGAATGCAGGGATGAGAGCATGGTGAGGAAAAATAATATGCAACCTACCTTTTATTTTCCGCTTTTCCAACCGGTATCCACCTCTTCGCTTCTTGTGCACTCCAGGATTTTTTTTAGCTAAAAACATCCAACCCTGGGCCGGAAATCTTCACGGTGATGAAACAGTCGAACGGAATAGTCAGTCTACCGACTTGAAAGGATATTGAAAACATTTCATTTCCTTTGCACCGCAACACTGCAGGAATCCAATTTTAGTGCTTTGGTTATTGGATTTATGTTGGTCTCTCTTTCTCCGGTCCAGATTCGCTGGCCGGGTTCGTTCCGGTTGAGGCGTTCCAACACTCCCGGTTCCGGACATTCTCGAAGATCACCACTGCTGCCAGGGCTGCATAGTGGTGAAGCATGTGTAATTTGTTCATTTGAGGTTTCCGGTATTCCATCGGACCAGACGCTTGGCCACACTGAAACGAATTGTGTTTGAATGTCCAACTTTGCGTCCTTTTCCCCTATACACCTAAAGTTACTTTACACTTTTGTGTGCTAAAAACTTAGATTACCGATACAATCACCCCGAAAGTGCTCACAATAGACGATGGCGTTGGTAAATCGAGTTGAGCCAGTCATCAGGTGAGTGCAACTAATTCGTTTGAGTGATAAATCAGGTCCCATGGATTTCGTTTCGTGTCGACCGGTTTGTAATCGATGCTGGCCCCTTTACCAAACTCCATGGTTAGGTTGATTGAAGCGCAAACGCTTCTCTCCGTTCCGATGACACCATTTTTGTGTCTTCTGGATTGCTCCACGTTCGAAGTGGATGGATGCAAATAATCGTTACGGGGCAGCTTACAACGAGCTAGCACATGGTCAAACAAATTGCAACCGAAGAATGTAGAACGTGCAATGTCTTGGCACCTCATGGAACTGTGGACAATCGGTAATGGTATTGCCAAATTGCACATTCCTGCCGTCGTGTGCTATGGACGGTGGATGATTTAGTGGCCGCCATCTCGTGGTCATCGTGGACAAAACCATGGGAGTCGTAAATTTGAATGTAAAAACGCTTATGGGGCAAGATTCTTTCCTCAGCTTTCGTCATTTCGAATCGTTATTTTGGGGGAAATATAATTTATTGTTTTCTGCAGTTTTGATGTTTCATTACATCTTTTTTTTCACCGATAATGAATAGCTTTACGAAATTTATTGATGTGCCGAGAGCTGTCAAAGGTTCCCATCCATGTCAGTGAGAATATATTTCATTTTATATATTTGCATGGCAAAAATAATTTCCTGGCAGCAAATTGAGGAAGTTCGTTTATTTTATATTGATTATATAGCAATAGCGGGTCGTACAAAAAAAATGATTTTTTGTTTTAAATATCCTCTATTAGTTTTCATTATGTCTACGATGTTCTTGCGATGTTTTATCTTGTTTGCGAAGTTTTTGTATTTTTTTTGCCTTGTTGTCATGTTTTTGTCTCGTTTTTATCCTTTTACCATGTTTTTATCTAATGTTTGCCTTGTTGCCATGTTTTTGTCTCGTTTTTACGTCGCTTTTGATTTTTTGCGATGATTTTGTCTTATTTTTGACTCATTTTGAGACGTTGAGAGTTAGTAACTTATTTTATAAACCTTATTTTTAAATTTTTGTTTTGCAACAATGTTTTCACGTTAGTCGAGCCACGGAACCCTTTTCAACCGGCTTTTTTTCTTGTATAAATACGCCGAAAATCGTTTGAACTCAACTCTTTAACTTTTCCAGTTACTAAAAAAAATAATGTTCAGGTTCTGTAGTTATGTTACGAACTATTAAAGTGTATGAACAGTTAAAAATAGAATTTTATTTTAAAAATAGATTTGTAATTGGTTTGTTGATTGCGGGAACAATTATTTTTAATAATAATAAAAGCTAATTTTAATCTTCTCACAAATTTAGAGCTATTTTCTCTGCATAAATCCCCTAAATAGCCTTCTTGAAAAGAATCCCTTCTTGTGCATCAATTTGTAGTTTGTTCCTCCTTCATCCACAAAGCACTAGCATTTATGATAAGATGAAAACTATCTCTTCCATCACACCGGCCACGACCACCACTAATCTGCATTCTCGCGCACTCTTCATCATTTTCCCCATCGTCATAATCATAAACTGGCGCGAAAAGAAGGCAAAACTGTTCCACCACCTAACGCTCGGTGTGACAGTTTTCGGTGCGGTTGAAAGTTGGTATGGTCGGAAAATTCTACCCTCCAAGGTGGGGTGGAATAAAAGCGCGAAAACTGCACCACATTCCAATTCATACAGTTGGAAAGTAGTTTATCCTTGGGCAGCATAAAAGAATAGAATTCAAACTAACAGGTTTCACAGTCCGGAAACCGAAGCTTAAACCGAAGGTACTAAACTAAAATAAAGAAAAAACCTACGCTGAAGTAAAACGTACGGAAAGTGTTCTGAAATAAGGGGAAGAATTCTCGATTTGGCGCATAAGAAGTGTGAACTGTTTGAAAAGAAGCTTCGCCACATTTACATAAGACAGTGAATGAGTTTCTTCGTTGCAAAGGAGTTGGGGCTTTTTCCTTCCATTCCCGAACACATTTATAAACTGCTCAACTGCTAACGATCATGGCTACGAATGTCATTCAACAGGGACGAGAGAGAGAGAGAGAGAGAGAGAGAGAGAGAGAGAAAAAAAAAAGCGTGGAAAGCTGTTCCGTGGGGCGGGTTTTGTACCACCCAACCCCAACCCACAGGTTGCTGTGCAAATCGAGCTTTGCATATTGCTTCTTGTCATAAACTTTTTCGATTAAACATTTTCGGAAACTTTCGTCGTTCTTCGCGGTAAGCGATGCGAAATCCTTTCCTTATGCAGTGTCTTTCTTCTATTTTCCCCTCCGTCTTATTTTTTTATTTCTTGTATTTCTGTCTAGTTTTTTTGAAGCTCGTTTTTACCGGTGTAGACCAATTTTTCTAAGGAAAATTATGTAAAAAGGTAGAAAATTTACATTGCCGATGGCATCGGTAGAAATTTGTGAACTAATGAACGGAACCACCATTTGGTACAGTTTGGGTACAATAAGAAGTTGTTGAGGTGACGGTGTCTTATGTGCAGAAATTAAATCAACCAACGATGATTTAAACGAAGCTTTCAAGCGACACCACAAACACGTTGTTTTTCCAACCGAAGGCACAAAAGTTTCTTTACCTGATTTAAGCAAACGACCCAATCCCCCAAACGGAATCAGAAAAGTCTTTCGCATGAAGTGAAGTTTAATTTCGGTTCGTTTGGAATCCGGATTTCCGCCCAGGTACGGTGCCCTTTCCCCAAAAAAAGAGCGGAAGCACGTGCTCAACTTTGACCTCCTATTTGCTTCTTCATTTGTTTGACACGATTTTTCGTCCAGCAGAAGAAAAATCAAAAAGAAAAACAACCCTCGGATAGGTCAACGTTGGTGGAGGGATCAAACGAACCAAGAAGAGACGTGGAAATCCGCGACTGGGTGCGTGGAAAACAGCACCAAACTGGTCCAAAAACTTTCCATCCCATCGCGGCAAGTTCATTTATTTGTTGTGTGCTGTTTTTCCGACCAACGTTCAACATCCGGCACTGGGAGAAAGTTTGATTGCAATCGATTCAACTTCAGCACCCCGTGGAACAAAACGCCTCCGGGAAGGTGTTTCAAATTCGACGGCACAAAACTTCCCATTACCGGTGTCGTTAATCCGAGTTTTTGGGTGCCGATGAGATATGTTTTTAACCGCGATTCGAGTGAAGCCATCTGGAGAAGTAAGGGAATTGGGTGAGCTATTTTTCTGTTGAAGAATTTATAACCGGGCAATTGGAGTTTCCAATAATTTTTGCAATAAGAATATGCACCAATATTAGCACCCGTGTGCTCTGATGAATGACGAGTTAATCTCGATAAAAGCTTCCACCACCTTCAGCCTCCACAGTCACCCCCTTGGAAGAACTTGCTTAAAGTACCCCGCAAAACATTCACCAGCATGATTTTCCGATTCCGCATTAGGATGATGAAAATTCCATTCAAAGTCAACAGCGCACCGGCGAGTTGTAATGTATCGAATTAGGTTAGGCCCTATGTATGATGGAGCAAACACCACCAAAAGACCGAAAAGCCAAAAACACAAAAATAACACTGAAACTGGAAAGCCGGCGGCGACCTGCAGGGTCACAGTGGTTGTTGTTGATGATGCTGGTGCCGCTGTTTCTGTGGGTTGCCGGGATTTTATTGCCGCTGGGAGTATTAAATTATTTGTAATGTCATTTTAATGGTCCTGGGTGGGCCCGTTTGCGAATGCCACCGGTAATCACAACGATGACGATGGTGATGATGATGATGATGATGCTAGTGACGAGCAAACATTTTCCCACATGATGCGTCATGTGTGCTTTGGTAGGCTGCTGCTGTTGCTGATGGGATGGGATGAAATGGAGACTATTTGGATGGGAAATGTATGTCCCACCCACGGTTGTCCCGATGGTCGAGGCTTTGAATGACCCGAGGAAATATGTTTTCGGGAAGATAACGTAGGCACATGGCGCATTCTGACCAGCCGGTACGGTTTCGAGATAAACATTAAAGCTGACATGTTTCGATCATCTGTTGCGCTTGAGGAACTCGTAAAAGTTTATGCGTGATATTGGGTGACCTTTCTGTTTTGTTTGCTTTGCAGACGCATTGGTTCTTTAATTTGAGCTTTCTGGAGTACTGTGAAAGGAAATAAGAGAAATATAAATAAGAATTATTGTTCATAAAATGCTATAAATAAAATTTATAGCATAATCAGACAGCAGATTCTATAAACTGAACTATTTTCATGAATTATATCTTTATAGCGAACGGACGGTTTTGCTCCAGAAAAATGACCATCAAGAATACGGGAAAGTGTCGTAATTATTAAACAAATAATTAAATTAAAATGGCCATCGAAGGCTAAATTTTTCGATATTATAAATTTGTTGGACATTAATCATGGTCATCACTAGTTCCGAATCAAGTCCCGGTTGTCACTAAAGTCATTCCCTAGGCTTCGGTTTGAACTAATCTATCAAAAATACTGAAAAGAATGCTGACATTTATCAATGTTCGGAATTAGTATAATTAAGCCATAGAACAAGTAGGGATAGTAACGACTCGGACTAAACTCTGAAATAACTGGTTATGCATTAATATAAGACATGTTTGCTAAAAATGATTGACCAAGCCTCTTGTGTTTGTACAGCCCGCCATAGGAAGAGAAGTATTTAAGTCATTATTATAAACTGATAGATTGAGGTTCGAAATAAGTTTATGGCAAAATAAAATATTATAGTTGACAACTCGCTAAACAGATACTATAAACGGAACTAGCTCTGGATGAACTAACAACGACTGGTGAATAATTTATACACGAAATATTATCTGGAAAATCTTATAGTTTAGATTATTTTTATATTAATTCTACCTTTTCCATTCTACAATTTCTAAATTTCGACAAACAACTCATTGTTCATAAATAAACGGTCGAAAATAAGGTTAAGAAATTCATTTCCAAATCCTCCCATCAATAACAGCCTGACAAATGTGTCTTTCTGTACATTTGCACGCGCAAAAATATTGCTCCACTGCAGCGCTGACAACACGATGGCGATTTATCACGTCAAGCATTAGCCGTGGCTCCGTGAAACGATCGACGTTTATGTTCACCGATCGTTGACCTACATTTTGATGACCGTGTTTGCGTATCGCTACCTGCGTCCACTTACCGGGGGGGAAAAACATGAAAACAATACTAAAACGTCTCCTTGCATAAACACACACACACACAAAGAAGAAGAAAAAACGCATAAACAGTATCATCGGAAGCACCTGGACCGGATGAAATATTGAGCGTTAGAGTATTTGCGCATATTTGACGTCAAAGTTGTTGGCCCGTCTGTGTGTTGTTTTTTTATCCTACGGCCCAAACCCGGAACCGGAAGCACATGACGTGGGATAAACATGGGAGCAAAATCGAAAAACCCCGCTCACCACCAGGCGTCATTATGATCATCTTCACCAAAAACCGAAAAGCCGCCGATGGACGAAAGAGTCCTTTTCCGGGTGAACAACAAAAAAAAAAAAAAAACAGCCCACCCAACGGCATTACAGTATGATTTATGTGCAATGTGAAAAATGTATTGAAGCCAAGCGCACACAGCGCAGCACCGGAATGGAATGGTTTAGGAATAGAATGCAGCAAAAGATGTACGAGGACAAAGTGGATCCACTTTTGGTGCAGCCAAACTGTTCGCCAAGATGTGTACGGGAAATTGTTGAAGAACCGAAGCCCGTACGGACATGTTCCGCAGTATGTGGAACTGACCGTTTTCTTTTCTATTGCTACCGTTTCTCTTTATCTTCTGGAAGGAGAAAAGCAGTGTGAGTACTAGAATAGAACTGGTCCGGTTTTTGAGAGAACACCGAGTGGGTGTGGGCGCTGGGAATGTTTGCGAGAAAAGCTGTCCTCTCGGCAAAGGAACGGATGTTTACGCAGCGTAGAAACACTGGAAGGGCAATGCATGGCATAACTTATTCAAATGTAAATTTATCTAAAGTCCCGTCCACACGGTCACGATGAAGCTTGAGAACCGGTTTGCCGGCTACGTTCTGTGTATGTGTGTATGGGAATGATGAGCAAAACAACAACACTATATAGGTAAATAGAACGGTTCCCAGCGCATCCGGGTGGGGGTTTTGTGTGGCTGCTTACTGGCCGATCTGGGGTGACTGAGGAAGCCGACATGAAGGTCAGAGTGTCTTCAAGTTTGATAAGGGTGCAATAGACATACACAGAGGAGTAGAAAAAAACTCCTTTTTTAGACAGAAATGGGAATGAATGTGAGCGACGGCACAATATCGTATGGAAAGCTGACCCTTTTATTGGGTAATAAATTCATTAAATTTTATTTGCTGTTAGATGAAACCGGACGTATCCATAACTTCTTGGAAAACTTTAGAACATATTGCTTATTATTTACTCGGCATTAGAGAAATATTCACCTTAATTATAAAAGCTTCTAAGTGGCAAATGGAAGGGTTTATTAGATTAATCAGTGAAGGGTAAAAGACAATTTATCAGTTTCGTCGTCTTGTTTATAAGGGGACCAAACTGTAATTAGTTCTCTTTGAATTTATTAAAATGGGTTTCAAGTTAAAATTGTTACCCACAAGACGGAAATATCAGTCCGAATAACAAGCCCAAGTTTTGTATGCTCATGCTATTCGATAAGCACAACGAGTAAGAAGCAAAAGGGCAAGAAAAATAATATGTATAAAACAGGATCAACTAAGTTAAAAAATTACTAAAAGACTCGAGAAGGCTCCAGTTTTAGGAAATAATAACAGTAATGTGCAATAAACGCCCAAATGTATGCAAAACACAACATAGTATGAATAGGTTGCACAGTGCGGATTGATGTGACCAAAAAGGTTTTAAAAATTGAATAAAAATTTTTGGACACAGTTCTTGCTGGGCCACCGAGTACACAGCACGAGTATTGCGGCATTACAGGTTCGTTCGATGGCGAAAGCCATTCCAGGATATCCCGGAGTGCATAGGACGTTCCCCGGAAGATAGTGTACTAAAGCCTAATCAAGTCTAAGTTAGAGGAAACCTCGATGAAGTGCAAATCTATTGCCAGAATTAGGATTAGGGACGATCAATAAAACAATCCAGTAGCTAGTTCCTTGCAAAATTTTAGCGAGTGGATATCCTTTTCCAGTCTTTAAACTGAAGTTGTTTCCCATAATTGGAAAATTAGTCCAACGTAAATGTGTTTCGATTCGGTCTAGGTGAGATTCGAACTATTACTATGCTTGTTATTGACTTGCGCCCCTACCGATTAAAAAAGGTTCTGATAGGGAGAACGAGATAAGAGCAAAGGAGCAACAAAAATTCCAAAGAACTAACTAAGAAGTTGAAACCTACTGTATATTAAGATAGTTTCAATAATACGAAAGGGAAATAGTAAGTATTTGAACATTTTTATATCGATCCAATTCTAATATTATGATCCCACACCGTACCCTCTAGCGTCCGACCGGCATCACAATCATCATCATCCGCAATAATATATCCAATCAAATAAACTTCATCACTCGGTTCACTCGTAACCAAATATGTGCGCTTTGTTTTATTTTCCATTTCCTGATTCTTATACTTCCCTCTATACTCTCCCCTGTGGGAGGTTAACATGATTAGCTCGGGTGCAGTGCGAACCGAACGAACCACCAAAATCAAAAAGGTACAACCAACTCGAACAACTCATAATCCGCAATCCTATCAGCGAAGTTCGATTTGCCGAAACCATCGATCAAACTGGTCAGCTTATTGCGTGGTTTGATTAGATTACTGGATTAATATTTATTTATTCTTCATCAAGTTCGACTTTCATCGCGGTCCCGGTACGTGTTATTCCGTGTCGGGTGAATTTCCTACCCCCCCCCCCCCTCCTTTCGTTTCGAATGCCTCTCCACGTCGCTACCACAACCAAGATTTCGTCCACACAAACAACTCTCCCAGGGAGTCGCGCGGATAACTCCTTTTCGGTGGATGAATGGAACAGAGTGCGACGCTACAACGACACCATCAAGAGTTACGGTGACGTTACAAGATTTATGCTGATTGCGGTTTATTATTATGGCGTCAAGCCACATCGGCCCCGTCAGCAGCAGCGTGAAATTTCATGCTTAGTGCGGGCCGGGAAAGGCCACCCGAAAACACCGTGCACAAGGACGCCGAAAATGTCGTTTCTACGCACTTTGCGCGGTTGTTTCACGGCGGGTTTGCGTGTTCCTATACGGGGTATTAACCGACAGTACTTTCACGACATCCTCTGCGTCGAGAGTGCTACAACAACCGATTGAGTTTGATATGTTTTGATAGACGAACCCGGTAGCCATTTCGGGGGATGTTGGGGAGTTCGAGATCCTTTCTAGACCTGGAGAAGGCTCTCCTGTACTTTACGAACTTGATACAGGCAAGCATGCTAGAAACACTTTACTAAAGACAGTTTTGGGAATCACTTGTGGGAAATATATTGCCCGAAAACCCGTTGCCCAACAACCTGTTCAACAACTGCCCAAACTATCATCCCTGGGTAATATCGCAAGGGAGAAGGAAAACTCTTTGTTCCGGATCAAATATCCATATTTAATCCCTATCCGAGAGCTGATGTGTTGAAGTATGTTTCAGTATCGTTAAAGCGAAAGGGTCACGTCAACCGTTCTACGGTTCCCTCCTATTGCACAATAGCTTGCTATCCATACCGGGCAGCTATTTTGAAACTGTAATAGGATAGGGACGGGACATTAGCTACGGCTCAAAAATAACCCCCCAGTACGGAAAACGGCTAGTTCCAGCAATGAAAATAATCGTTAAAAAAGGCGTAATAATGTTTTTGGAACATGCTGGCGATTGTCTTAGACTTGAACAACTAACTGAAATCTTATCTTAAATCCTGATTCAAAAAATAATATTTAAATAAGACTAATATGACACAAACTGCCTAACGTTAAGCGTCAAAAAGGTGCGTTGGTAGAGAATCTGATCACTCTTCTTACAATTAAACAGCCCTCCAATACATGTAGCTATACAATTTTTTAATAAGACTAATTTGTGTAACAAATTGCCTACCTTTAGGCGTAAAAAATATTCCTTTACATAGTCCACTCCAACCACTCTTTTTCAACAATTCAACAATCATACAACCATTGTAGTAATGAAGCAAACACCACACGTTAGTAGGGGAATTTTACGTCCACAGGCACAACGCATGCGTCCTGCGGACAACAACAAACCTCAGGGAAAAAACGAGCAAAACTCCGCTTCATTCAAACTAACAGCCTCGCGGTGTCGTTCGTTCATTCGTTCCCCTTCGTAGTCGTCTTCGGTGAGGACAATCGTACAATCCTGGCAGTGTCCTGGTATCGAACCGCCTGGTCGTGACTGTCAGTCGTCCGGTAGAACGTAAGCGAGTCGGTTCGGTCGTGTGTTGTTCAGTGCAGCCACCACGTCCAGTGTGGTGTGGCGTGCGTATTCTAAGTCGCGTCCGGTGCACAAAACAGTTGCAAACCCTGTGGTAGGTAGGACATCCCGGTGCCCGATGTATAGGGGGAGAGTTAGAGTGTGTACGAAGGAAGAACCAAAAATAGCCACCAGGCGACTGAGACCGGGATATCGGAGCGCTGTGATAGTGTGAGTTCCGGGATGTTGCAAGGCGTAGCGTTTCGGGATTCTCGGTCTAGTGTTGGTAGTAAATCCTTTCCCGTTTGCGTCGTAGGGAAATGAGAGAGCGTGCGGATGCGAAGTGGATCGTTAAATCTTTCCATTCTACGGAAGAAGGCTGGAAGTGTGCCTTGTTGAGGTGCGACTCCCTTATTTCCGGTAGAAAGGTGGACAACACTACGAAAAAGGGATTCGCCCACAGAAGGACGTTTTATTAGTCGCTGCACTTGAGATCTGCCTTCCCCTGGTAGCAACAGTGTGTCCTTTACGACCGTTTCACATTCTTATTCTGGTTCGTTTTTCCCCCCATTCACGGGTTGGCGCGCTTTAACAAAGAATCTCCACAAATCGCGCATGGAGGGTCCCTTTTTTCCACTTTCAACACGCTTTCCCGGAATTTTGAATCGCAAATCAGCATACCGTACGCTGATTGGTCGATGAGTCGAACGCACCATAAATCATCCCGGATGCGTATCCGCAGCAGCTGGCCTTATCGGAGCGGAGCGTTCGATATCAGATCGGAACGTGTGATGAAGGTATTATGCTTTCCTGCAAAAATCCCCCGAGCAACCGTTGCCTAGTTGTCTAGTTACCCGAATCTCCCGAGACCAGCTGCTGCTAACGTCTTTTTATCCCAGCCACCTTGGATTGTTTTTTGGAACGCAATCTAGGAACAGAAGCCGTCGAGTTGACTGTGGTAGTAAAACAATGTTGAGAAATAAAGAAAACCCGTACAATTTTTCACCCTCCTGCAGTGGGGTGCGATAAAAAGAAAACACGGGGGTGATCCGGTTCGGTGGAAAAGTCAGTGGAAATTTTTCGCTACACCTCCCCCTTCGCGTTTTATCGCCCACCCAAGGACGAAACCATGTTTGGAAATATACTCCCTGCGTGTTTCAGGACACACGTGTGCGCACAGTTGTACCGCTTCGTTCTCCGTACGCGTATGCGAGTGTATTTGTTTTCATCGGTTGATTTTCCCGCGCTTCGTCCCTTCCTTCCCATTCCATTTTGTGTGAGGTTCTATTTTCCACCCTTACTTTCATTTTACCCTACGCTCGCATCTAACTAAACCTGTGGGTGCACCACTGTTTGCTCATCAAAGCAAACCTATCGGCAGTAGACACGGACGGTCTGATTTCGTGTACGTGTGCGGTGGTGTGTATGTGTGCGTTCGCTAGTTGCATGTACCCGCTCCGGAGAAAGGCCGGAAAATGCCGGTAGCATATCAATTCCCTGCTTCCGACGAAAGTTTCCCACTCTGGTGCTGCGGAATAAAGTTTCGTTGCGAGTTTTGCATCCTTCCGTGAATCTCGGTCGCTCCAGTATATTAACAACTTTGGCTTCTATGTGTGTGTGTGTTTATCATGTGTGTGCGTGTGTGTGTGCCTACTCTTGTGTGGTGGAAATGTTGATTTTAACAAAAGTTCACTAGGCGCGATGGATAAAATAAGCTGGGGATGGTTTTATAAAAATCTCCTTGCGACAGAATGTACTGCGTATAGCATACTTTAAGGCGTAAAGGAAGAAACAACACAACTATCGGGGAAATTGGAAGTTTTTTGTAAAAATATAAAAGTGATTTTTTTTTTCTTCTGTAATTAGGCAGGAATAATAGTGTAAAACGAAATGAATGCATTAAACACGAAACCGGAGCGTTAAAAAAGTGTATAAAAAAACAACAAATGTAAATTAATCAAAATATGTTTAAAAGCATAATGATGAAAGGCTGAGCAACTGCAGTGAAAAATTAAAGGCCTAAGCTGCACAAGAAACACCATCGTTTTGATGCGGTTAGAATTGGATTAAGGTGAGTAATGAAAAACTAAACTGAAAAGATATTAAGTCAATCAATTTCAATTTTAAGACTCATTGAGACACTTTGGCTTTTTTTTAGAATGCTTTTTTAAGCTTTATACTTTATGTACACACTCGTAACAGCAATGAATATGTCTTAAAACGCTCAAGTATGAATTTTTAAGCGTCCACCTGTCACAACATGCGAATTGGTGCGTAAGACTTTATTTTGACAGCTTTCCCGTATCCGGTCGGTACTTCTCGTTCAACTTTTTACCGCTCCGGGGAACGATTTGCATCGTTCATAAAAACCCGGGCCCCCTCTTTATTGGAGGTTATACTTCTTGATCTTCACCTTTAGGTTAATCTACCCCAAGGGGTAACTAGCTAGAAGAGCGATGGGGAAACAAAAAAAAACGTAAAAACAAAAATAAAACGCACATCGCCCGAAGGCATGGCGAACTGTCCAGTGTAAAAGTTCGGTCAATTCATCCTAAATTCCAAGACTTCCAACTTCCCAGAATAACGAGGTGTAATGAGAAAAGCGAAACTTTTTCGTCCACACGAAACCCTGATAGCAAAGGCACGAAGGACTCCTGATGTGTCTGTTGTTTTTTCCCTCCTACTATCTTTCTTTTATTTTTGCTCATTTTCCTTTATACTGAAGCGTAATTTTGAAGAGGAATTTAGATTAGTGAATTTCTAGCTTTTTGATGGTGTTTACTTCGTGTTTTTCTTTTTCCTTAAATCCTGCTACCGGTGAGGTTTACTTAAGCTTCCAAATGTTTGGGATGAGCTAGAAGGAAGCGGTGAAAACAGGCAAGAAAGTCGAGTTTATTTATTCGCCGTCTCCAAACACCAAACATCACATCGAAACGGGGCAATGGGGCGTAAAGACGGGCCGTGGACAAAAATATACCGCTACCGAACAGGGAGGCTTTTATTAACAGAAAATGTATGTAATCCGCCGGGAAAGTTGAATCGGAATGGGATTCACCTTAAAAGGAGAAAACACGGAACAGCAAGGAAAGAACGATTCGAAAACATCATCATGAAGGTGGCTTTGTTTCGCTATTTATAAAAGTTGAATCCTGGGAAAATCCTTCCCAACGATGATGACCCGTGCCGGGTAGATGGCAGTGCAAAATGTTCTGCTTGCCGGGGAAGGAAAAGCCTAACATCACTCACACACACGCACACAAACTGATCTGTACCGTTCGTAGTCGTACAGGTCGTTTCTAGCGATACGAAATTTAAAATTAGTTTTCCTTTCGATAGGAAACCAACACCGATCGGTCTCGTTTACCTTTGGTTGCCGGGGCCTGGCGCACATATTGCCCGCTCGATATAGGCGGGCCAGTTCCGAGAAGATTCGTGCCGGTGTTATTTCAACTTTTTTTTTTTGCGTCAATTCTATTTCATCACGAATCGTGCGACACTGAGCGCGGGGGAATTGGCAACAAAGGTGTGAGCCGTGCCGGGCCTCCGTCTATGTCTGTCGAAGTTTTCCCATTTATCCACACCGGTATTTACCGCACCGTTGTAATCGTGTCACCGGTAGTCGTCGCTTTTCTTTTCCAATTTCTTGACACAAACAATTCCACCTTCATGGGTAGGTTTCGGGGTCTGTATCCTCCCGGGAATGGATGGCATCCTTAAAGAGCGATAGATCGGTTACGCTGCTGGATGATACAAAATGTTGAAATTCGACCCGAAAAAACATCCCCGAATTACATTTTCCAACACCTAATGGAGTACATTTTTCTTTTGTCTCGTACACTCGATTGTTGGAAATCCCAATTCTATTGCTAGAATAGAATGAAATTATTCGCAATGCAATCAAGAGAGATAATCTCATTTCGATTGCTTTAGCTAGAAACAATCATGTTTGTATTACAATGCTTTCAAGAAATTACTAGCGAAACCAAAAACAGACATATTCAGTGGAATTAACCCAAATTCAGATAAATGACTATTTTAAGAGAAGAAAAAAATTATGATTTTCAAATTGGACCGTTCTTGTTCGTTTTTTGTTTGTATGGATCTTAGTTTATCATTTGTTAATTTTCATATATTCCCAAAACCCCATTGAGTTATTTATTTATAAACTATTGTTTTGTAAAATTGATTATTGTTAGGTTATTACATTTCATAACTCCCTTTTGTAAAAAATATTGAAAAAACTGTAAATGTCGAAATAAACGTAAAATATAAATAGGCGATCCCTTCATACGATGTATAAAAAACAAGTCAAATGATATTCGACGTACGCGGATTTCTCTGGAACGCATTATCCGCGTTACAAGGGTATAGATTGAATTTTCAAACAATCCACACTTTTACAAAATACGCTGTAAACATGAAAAAAGAAAAAGATGAATTCACGATGTTTGTAAAATAAATAAATAATATAAAAACTAAGTTCTCTTTTTTTCTATTCTTAATCCATGTGGATCCAAGCGAAGATTGCAAAGTTTGTTAAAAGATTATTAAAACAAAGTTGAATATTTTCAAAAATTTAATTTGCTAACACAAAGCACACAGTAAATAGTACAAGATATGCAGTGAACCTTAAGGATGTTGAACTCAATCTTTTAAAGCAATTTAGTTCACATTAAACATACTCAACGATGTCCTTTGTATGTTGTAAAAGTAACGTGAATCCTATCGTTCGTCTATTATGCTAAAATTACTCTTGTTTCTAAGATAATCTGATCCGTACAGCATACAGTCCTCAAGCACCCTCGTACATGGTAACGCTCTTGTAATGGGAAACGATGCCATCAACATCTCATGTCAGTGACGCCGGTAACGAGGCTGTAAAAGACCAGAGCCCATCTGAAACCCTCTCTGAGCACTCCATTCAGGACGAGTAACTGCACAAATCAAATTCAAGTCATACAACGATATTTTAAAAGGACCTCCGGGAAAATGCACTCTCTACCAATGTCACTCTCACCAGCCGAATGTAGAGGCCTTTGGTCATCCTTTCGGGCACGGTTCCGACGGTGGCCCACTAACGGTGGGCCGTATTTTGCCAGCAATTAGATCCTTTCATACCTTTTGCGGATGGTGTGCAGAGGGTGTATTTCCCTTCCATCGACGGCTTTATAATGTTGTCCGCCTCCCAAAAAACCCCTCTATCACTTTATCCTTTTTCTACACCCAGTCCTGAGCTGGGCGGATGGGTGTGCGACGTGTCACAGTGAAAACTCACCTGCTGGCCGTCATCTGAACAATATGACCGTTGAAAGCGAACCCGCAAGCAAATGATAATGAATAATTTGATTAAGGGATGTCCTGTGGATGTTGTCCGAGAGTGCAACACGGTAAGCACTCTGCCCACTGCCAGTGCCAGTGGGAAACTCCATCTTTGATGGCCGTATACAGCGAGCATTAGCTTTCAGCCTGTTCACTCTATTTCCCAGCCTTGACGTGACTTGACATGCCGGACGTGCCGGGTGTGAGTCGACGCGAGATAAACCTGACCGTACGTGGCAAACTTTAGCTGCTGTCGTTGTAACGGAACACCTGATAACACAGCGAACTTCTAGAAGCTACGCCTGAAAATAAATGGACTAAACTGAAAGCTTACGTCCGGTGTATAAAACAGACCAATTTGTCCGAATAATGCAAGGTATCTTTCGTTCAAATAACAGCGAACCATACGGACTTACTTCTAGTATTAATGTTTTCTCTCACACATGATAAAACCCATTTTGATATATTTATAACCATCTCCAATTTCGTACAACTTGCTCTGGTTCCTACCCGAAAAACGTAGCGAAGCCAATAAAACGATTAAGCGTTGGGTGGATAAATTGTGTCTCCTTCCGGTTTAAGTGCCACAATTTGTGACCTTCCCACGCTGCGGACACGTTGATCAATGTGCGGCTGACCGAAACGATGAACCAACCGAAGCGTAAAGTCAATATTCTTCTACCAACCAGGATTACTTTCATCTGTTTGAACGATTTTCGAAGCGAATGGCAAAAAAAGAGAAAAAAACTCATTCAGCTATAAAAATAGGACACCTGTATCCTCTTCCCGATCGGCCACCTTCCGTAGGTAGAGGACAATGTAATATGTTATTTTTAAATCTGGCAACATTGGCTTGACTGGAACGTATATCTCTGCAGTGCCGCTGCGGAGTGGATTGCTTGCGTTTGTTCGTGACTTGTGGTGAATGTTCATACGAACAAGGCAATTATTTTTAATGTCATCGTTTTTGGCGATACATATTTCCTTCGTCTTGTTTGGAGCACTTTTTCCATAAGGATGAAAAATAGCTACAACCTTCCTAGGGACAACTCCAACATATTTAACTCACCACAACATTTTAACACCTCAAAACCACAACTTGGGTCACTTGGTAATTAAAGGAAAAAGAAAAGAAAAAGGGGTATAAACCCGTGCTAATTGGTGATTTGATTCCAACCACAAAATCGATCAATATTTATATCTCGCTGTTGAACCTTCATCATCCGTGCCGACGTTATGCAACCTGGTCCGGAAATTATTTCACTGCCCAAAAGAAAAGTTACCACAAACAGCACTCTGCGTGCCGGATATTACTCGTCTCTCGTAAGGCGACACGGGATGAAGAAATCTTCTTAAGCACCCTCTTACTTCCTTTTTGGGCCGAGAGATTCGAGTGTCGCAAAAGTTTCCCCCAACCTTCGAGCCTTTCGATCGAACCTTCGTCAGGGAACGTGTTGGCAGAGTGTGAGGTCAGGGCCAGGGCCTTTCTCGCTTATCGACTATTATCGACTCGGGCTGGGCGAAAAAGTTGTAGCCACTTGGAGAATATACTCGAGCGCGAACTTCCACTGGCGGTAAATTTTCGGCCCACAGAAGGCTACAGGATCAACGTTACGTAAGCCGTATGCCCTGTCAGCTAATTTTCCGATGAGAAGGTATTTTTGCAACGTAAGTCAATTATTACGCATGAAAGCTGGAAGCTGGGAGCATCAGCTAGGATGTTGTGCCAGTAAAATCAATTAGGCTTGCCAAATTGAATTTATGCTCTGTAGACAACGTGGCTAGGATATCGAAAGGAGTCCAGCTGCTAACCTGCCTGGGAGGGAAATTGAATTCATCCAATAAATATTTACCTCGCTACTATCCTATATCTTCTAATAATGAGTACATAAGCTACAACAATCCTCGAATATTATGTTTTAACTCATGTAACAAAAGCTTACACAAAATCCCTTGTTGTATTTCCCCCACCAAAAGCTCTCCATGACAACCGCGATCCAAACGGCGAAGGGCTGCTACGATGAACAATCGAGCCGACCAAGCGTTTTATGAGTTTGCACAGGGTTAGAAATTTATCGACCTGGCCAGCCGACATTAAGATGCCTACCGGATGTTTCGCCGTGCGTTCTAGTCATTTACCCACCCAACACAACGTTGCCGCCCTATAAATTATATCTCACCCCGCAAGAACCGGGCATGCATCTTCGTGCTGTAACACGGGTGTGAAAGCATTGTCACGATGAAGACATGTGATGGAAAATAATAGCTGATCTTTCGGACATAATTCATAGGACCGTTTGCGTTAGTGGAACAGAGTCGGTGTCTATGGTTTTGCAATCTCTGGAAGCTATAATAGATCCCCGTCGGCAGACGGAAGTTGTCCTGTGAGAACAGCACATTAAACAATATTAATGATGACGTCGTGTTTCCCTATACCTCATCGCATTGGGATGAGAATCGTTGATAAAGGTGTAGCGTTTAAAGCTGCTAATGTCCATATATACTCAAGAACCGAATGGGGATTAAGTTGTTTCCAACGAGGTGTTTTTGGGGTACGATTAGACATTGGAAAAATTTAAGAATTATCTTTTTTCACATCTCTTAAATCGTTCTTCTTTTTTTCGTATCGTCCGTCTTCCTCTTATTCTTCTTCTTCTTCTTCTTTTTCTTCTTCTTCTTCTTCTTCTTCTTCTTCTTCTTCTTCTTCTTCTTCTTCTTCTTCTTCTTCTTCTTCTTTATCTTTTTCTCTTCTCTTGTTTATTTATCTTTTTTATTCTTATCTTTCCTTTTCTTTTTATCTCTTTTTTCTACTCTTGTTTCCTCCTATTTTTCTTCCTTTTTTCCTCCTTCTTCTTCTTCATCTTCTTCTTCTACTTTTTCTTCTTCTTATCCATCTTTTTCTTCTTCTTCTTCTTCTCCTCCTCCTCCTTTTCCTTCTGCTCCTTATCTTCCTTTTACTTGGCTTGAAGACTTATTTGGTCATGCCGGCTAGCTAGATTTTTTTATAATAGGTAGTTGGATAGTAAGCCCTCACTACGGCCAAAGGTTCAGATTTGATAATGAAATGTTAAAAAACTAATGAAACTACTGGAACTCTAACAGATTGTTCATGACAATTGAAACAAGTTTTAAACAATTTTTTTACCAACTCACTTAAGATATTTTAGCAGAAATCAGAATTAAATTTATAGCACATCGATAAGAAGTTACTTTAAAAATAGTTTGATCTTATTCTTCGCATCTTACGCCCAGTCTACTGCTTCTGGTGCTCCACTTTCGCCCGAAGAAAGTTAAAATGAAACACAGAGTATACTCGTTTCCGTATGTTTGCCCAACAGCTGAAGCAGAAAAGCTTAAAAGTCAATCCATCTGCTGCCCGAAACCACTCGCCGGGTTGCGAACAGTTCTCCGAAAGTATTCCGGCTGGTCCATCCGCCAGCGATCCAATGTCTGACGTCAGCTTGGGAGACGCCACAAGCCACAACTGGCGTCAAGGATTTCAAGGCATCGAGCAGGAGTTTCAAAATGAGAGCACGAAAAAAAAAGAACGGAACATTGGGAGTTACTTTTTCGTTTCCAGTTCCAGTGGTGGCATACTTAAAGTCGAACGAACCGTAGGCTGAAAGTTGCTCCTTGTTCCCTTGGTTGAATGAGGTTACATCCAGGAAACACATTCACACAAACGGTTGGCAAACCATTTACATATACAGACATTGCTAGCATTGCTGACCCTTTAAACGAGGATGAGTTCCTGAACTAAACGAGAGTTCGAATTGTTGATGGCGCAATGGTTGGTTTCCGGCTGCTTCTGCGACCATTGGTCTGTTGGAAGTTTTTCGATTAAGCCGTTTGCTAAGTTGGAAACGTTTTGCTGGGAGGAAGAATATCCGCAAACTAGTTAGGAAAAGTAGCGCTTCAAGTAGGACATTCAGTGAGCATTGGGGAAACGAAATGCCTTAATGTTCCCCTTCTTAAAAGTTGGCTTTAAATTTTAGCTAGCATAATCACTTTTTTCATAAAATATTTAACTTTGTTCAAATCTAGCACAATTTTAACTATAAATATAATAGAAAATTTGCTTGAAGTTGTTCTATAGCATCTAATGCATTTCTCTTTTGTTTCTTTATGTCATTCTTACGTTGACACTTTAAACCTCGTTTACCTTTTCTCCCTCGTCTATTTGCGTTTGCTAAGAGAGAGGATTTTCCATTTCAAATTTACCACACAAAGCTGTCACACGAACAACCCATAGTTGGAGGTAAGAAAATTTTAATTAAAATCTTCGTTAACACAAGAGCGCTGGGCCAAGAAGACTTCACCGAAGTGCAGCTATCCGTTATGCTCCTGTCCTCTCGGCTGGAGTGCATCTGCACAGCAAATGGAGTCCATTTTCCAAGTTTTGCACGTGACACAGGTATTAACCATCGAGATCATTCTGATTCGCATTTTCCTTTTTTTGCCATGCTTTCCAGCTTCACAGAAATAAATGGAGCTGGAGTTTTTTTGTGTGTGTGCTTTGTTTTAGGGATTGATTTTTCCTTCTCCATTGCCACTTTCAATAAATTAGCTGTGGGATTGATTACAAATTTTAAAACGTTTCTCTTCCATATCTTTTCCATTTTGTTTGCTTTTGCGATGATGAGTAACGAGAAGGGTTCTAATTATAATCAAAGAACAAAAAGACACTTAATTAAAAATTGTCTCATCTCAGCGATTAAAATGTACACTTGTCCCACTTTTTAATGATGATTAAAACCAACTTTTCGAACATCCTAAACGATAAGAATAGTTGACGCAAAGATAATGGGTACGATGTCGGTTACCGTGTCCGACCACATTTTGTCGCTGATGACAAATGGCTGATAATTATTTACCAGCCATCTTTCTTCTGCTCGCACTGGCGTACCGTCGCGGCTAATGCATTCATCATTATCACTTCATTTGCTGCATTTGTCTTGCCATCAACATCAAACGGTTGCACAGTGGAACGCGTTGGTGTATAATTATGGTAATTAAATCATAATATCTGTCTGTCTGATGAAATGGTTCTTATCGTGTCGCGCTCGGTTTCGGTGATGATGGTGTTCTTTAATTTGTCAGAAAGTTTTCCCAACTAACGTGCGCACAGTAGTTTCGCTAATGTATTGCTACTAATCACGATGGCAGCTAACATAATGAATTAAATTGAAATAAGACTTGCATCCTACGAGACGTTTGCGGGAAAATGTGTAAATGCAGTTAATTAAGTCCGACGCAAACTAACCAAAATGTGTCCTCAATGGCATATTGATGACTTTTATGCAATATTCAAATTAATTTAAACAATTCATTAAACAAATAAAATATAAAAAATGATAATGATAAATGTTAAAAATTGTTCTTAAATCAGTTTTCCGCGTGCACTTTAAAGTACTACTCAAAAAGAGAGATTATTTGCCTTCTCTTCTCACAGTGATTCTGACCAGATGTACCTATTAAATATATGATAATTCTGGTTAGTTTCTTCCTCCCATTGCACGACTGTTTTCGAACCACTGCTTAATGGCAGACACGGCCGACTTCGTAATGAAACACTTGGGAAGGGAACGCACCATGGCTAGCAAACATGTGCAGTACCACCACCACTAGGACATCATTTATTTAAATTATTCTTACCACACGTTTGTTGCGCGTGTCGGTGTGTATGTTACGCTGTCTTCGCATCGCTACACCGCATAAACGCCGGTCCGGTAAGCCAACTCCCGTGTGGGAACTGATGTTGGTGAACATCATACCCGTTCCGGATAATCTATGCAATTTTCTCCTACCGTATGTGACTATGGGAGAATCTTTCGAAACATGAAATATCAGGAATTATTAATGGAACATTTTGTGTACTACTACTCTAAAATGTATAAGAACTGCAGTTATAAATCAAAAGCTTATACTCGTTGTTTGATAATCCCTTTTTTTTTATTCTTAATTCCAGATCCGTCTCGATGCTGATGATGGACTTCAAGGCATCCAATACGGCCACCATCGCCACCATCGATAAGGGCAGCGACCGAACGTTTGCGTCGGCCTTTTTCCACCCACCGGCATCGCCCGCACACGTCGGCTGCTGTGTGCTTAACCGTGCGCCCGCGAGACCCCCGTCCGAAATCTATTTCGAAAGTCGTGGCAAATGCTGCAAGAAGCTGCTCCGATACAACGGTTATCCGAATAAGGTAGGCACGCTCTCTAGTTAAATATTTTAGCGACCGTGTGCAAAAGCTATTTTCGAAATCCAAAGATCTCGTGCAAGTGCTATTAAAAATGTATTGATCTCTTAATGTCCGGATGAATGTTTAATTAATGATAAGAAAATGCTCCACAACACTATTCGTAACTTTCTCAATAAATGTCAACCCTGAAGAGTGATACTGTGCAGATCTTCTCTCCAGCACACCCTCCTATATTCCAATTTAATTTAATTATCTTGATAAAATCTTGCTTGGTGAAGTTGGATAGGCCGGTCGATCTAATTCACTTTACCCAACATCATCATTATCACCGGGATCTCGCCGGATTAGCACCCTGAACGATGAGTCCCAATTTTCAGTTCCCTCACGAAAGCCTTACTTAATCCGGTGAATGTTTAGTGTGTAAACTTGTGTCCTTTTTTCTTCGAGTATGACCTCATTGTGGAACTTACCAACTAACTTAACTAGGGGAGACCACTAGGAATTCGAAGGACGAAAAAAAAACCTTTTTTGCTGCGCTAATCCCTCTAATGCCACCGTCCAAAGCGCCGACGTCTGATATGAATCTTAACTATCCTTCGCAGGTTCTGCTGTACCCGGAGGAAGGATGGGCACGGAGTGCAGCCTCTAGCTACTGGACGATAGCGCCCTGCCGGTGGCGAAGGAACCGCTGCATCGTGGAGGAAGTGGCTGGCTCTAGGAAGTAAGTAAAACAGCAACGAAATTGAATTGATCTTCTGTTAAATGTTCCCTTCCCTGTATATTGCCAAAAACCGTCGCACTGTCGATAAATTATTAAATCACAGGAAAATGGGAGCTCGATCGGGAGGTTCATGAATATGGAACGCTCGTCGGAAGTTGTTGATTTTTATACATTTTCACTACCATACACGGTGACAAAAAAAAACAGGGAACCATTACAGCAGCAGGAGCGAACAACGGAAACCATTGTACGTGTCAGCGCGTGTTACACAGCCCACACAGTCGGTCTTCCCGGGAGGTTTTCGCATTCAAACAAGTTGGCAAGCTCACTTTCCGTTGTGCAGTGGTGCAGGCAAACGTATTTGCATGTTACCATTCGTTTTTCACCGGAGTTGTGACATGCAGCTCAATTTATTCCGTTTTGCAAAATGCATTCACGAGTGAAATGAAACATTGTGATTGTTTTCAACAGCGAATAGAGAAACGGGAAGCAACTAGTTGTTATCCACACTGGCAGTTTGTGACCTTGTTATGAGTGTTGATAAATAATATTACAAAGTGTCGTGTTTGGACGTGCGTTTTGCCATAAATGTGTTGCTATAAATTTTATTTTTGGTGTCCAAATTCCAAGAAATGCATGTAAATGAGTATGGACTGAGTAAAAGGAGTCTGTTCAAATTTAGCTATTTAAAGCTTTATATAATATCGGTTTATATCGATCGGTTTTTCCCAATCTATGAATTTTTGCACAATTATTCGGGAAGCTTCCTCCTTCTTCTTACTTGATGATACCCCGTAGCTGGATAGTCAGTCTTCACTATGGGCGAATAGCTCGGAATGGGCTTTTATCTCCAGTCCTGATGTTTGAAGACCCAAGAAATAATACGTGAAAGACAGAAATCATTGTATTCTAATATATTATAACTCACAAAAAAGAGTTCAGTATTAAAATTCAGTATAATACTCCAATTTTCCGTGTACACAGCGTGATGGACCAAATTACTTTGGACTCAATTCTTCAAAAGGTGTCACATTGTCTTTAGACATTTCAATACTTTCAAGTGTTTTAAATATTGAATACAATTTATCTGATTTTTAGTGTGAATAAAGTTTGAAGCGATGTATAAACATATGAAGGAACTAAATCCGTTTGGATAGGTAGTTTTCCTAATAAAAAATTCGCTCAAACAAATGATAATGATGACTGACAATTCAACTGCGTGGTATCAATAATTCTAGCAAGACAATATATAACCACCAAATAGATCGTTAAACCAAGAAGAATAAAAAAGAAAAGGAAGAAGAAGAAAACTAAGAAGAACTTAATTAATTCTTCATTTAAACATCAAACATAACGTTTATTGCAATAAAGCGAAAAATTACATGGATGATTAATATTACAAACGAAGAAATAAAATATAAAACACATACAGAAACGCACACATATGTACGAAAATCTCCTTTCCTTTTAAGCTGCTGGGTTATGTTTGTACCACTTGTGACATTTTGTCGTTGCTGGCTGTTGCTCCCGAAGCCCTACGAACGGTGCCCTGACTTTGAAAGCACCGAAAGAGACCGTCTGGTCACAAACACGGAAAAGGTTCCGTGTCCGTCCGGTTTCGTTGGCGTTTCCTTCTGGCGCAGGCTCTTGTCACAAATTGCCCTCTCGTGCGATGAGGTGATGTGGCTGTTTGTACAGCACTCGACGAAGATGCTTTCCTGTATCACGTGCCGGACACCGGACACCCCCGGGTTTGTTTGTATTTTATTTCATCCTAAGGAAGCATATTTCCCCAACAGAGCCCTCAGCCCGGCAGGCATGGGATTTGACTCCACAAAAAAGTTGAAACAAAATGGAAGAAGTCAGTTTGTGCATATGACGAGCAGTAAAATTAAAGCATTTAAAGAACTCGATTCTTTTCTATTATATTCAACTCTTTTTTATGGGTTTTGTGAATGGAGGACCCTAACAAAAGGCATGTGATTTGTTATTCCCAACGTCCCGTATCTAATCCGGCACACAATATGGCCGAGATACACAATTTTTTTTTTTGGTCCGCCATATCGGTGGCTCTAGTTTTCCATAAGATTTACTACCTTTTCCCTGGCTACGGATGTTTGCCGAAGATGATTAATATTTTCCTTCAATATTCAATAACGCCCTAGAGCCCACAGCCCGTTCCGGATGCCGGAAAATGGCCGGCATCGAATGGGGGGGGAGAAAAAGGATGTGGAAAACGCCACGCATGCATCCGTGCATGCACGGGCAAAAGGGCTCAACGGATATTCTTCGCATAATACGATCCAAATGACAAATCGTTTCTGATTTCCATATTTCCTCCTCCTTTGGGTTATCTCAACAGCAGCAACGAAAAAAAAAGGCCTACCAAAGCGGAACCATCCATCTAAGCTCGGCGGATGCGGATTATGTTGTGAAACCCCCCTTCAGGGCAGTGATTGGGTTTATTTGTCGATCGGGAAATTTGTCTTCCTGCGGTGAAGCTTAACTCGTTCCCGGTAGTTTTTGTGTTTAGTCCTTCCGCGGTGGCCTATCGGATGGACAAACTTTTTAGCCTAACAAAATGGCGCTTCGCGCTGGATGGTTTGCACGTTTATTTGCATAGCTTGTTGCCATTTTGTTGGGCGTTATTTTAACGCATACGAAAACAACAAAAACTCATTTAGAGGAAAAAAAATCAACGACAAAGGGAATGGCCCCATTTTTCCACCCGTTTAACTCGGAAAGTTCATCCAAGCTTTTGGCGTTTGTTGACGTAATGGAGATAATTATCCTTTTTGCGGTGTACATTTTTCGTCAAAATCCCGCATGCGGATAGCTTCCATAGAAGTGTATACGGTAAATGTTACTCCCATTCGACAACGAAAAGCAAAAGGACGAAAGTGAATGCAAAACATCCCAAAAAAACAAAAAGAACTGAACAAAACAATGACATTTGAAGGGTCACGTTTCGGTGCTGTGACTGCAAGAAGTCACGTCTTTTGTCGCTGGCCACCATCGGACGGGTTGTAAAACAGTAGCCCTGAAAATGGTTCGAAAGTGGAATGTTTCTTCCAGCTAATGGGGTTTCGACTTCCTGACCCATGACCACGAGCTTTTATTGTCCATTTCTGAAAGACACATATAACACCACCGAAAAAGACTTCCCTTTATTTCTTCCGCAAAAGCAAGAAATGCATCTGGCCTTATAGAATATAAAAGTACGTAAAATTGCAATATCACAGAGTGGTAGCTGTTTAACCGAAGAAAAGGTTTTATTTTTTGCTAAATGGACGACCGAAAAGCGCTCGTGCTCTTTCGAGTGTCGTGAATGGTGGAATCCTTCGGGTAATTAGTTCCGTAACGCCTTCACGAACACAGACATTCGCGTTCCAAGCGAACCCAGCGCGAGGTTCTTGTTTGCTTGGGCTTCCCCACAAAACCCGTAAGGCCATTGGCACGTGGTGAAAGTTTTAATTTGCTGTGCCGATTTAATTACGGGCCACCTAATCCCTTCATTGTTCGGCAGCCGGCATGATTATTATGGCCGCGTTCATTGCTTCCGCTCACGGTCACCCGAAGGTTCGGTTTCGTTGGCAAAATGTGATTTTCGGTGGTTGACTTTATTGAGTCATTATCGAAAGACTGGGTCCCCAGTTTTCGGTGTCCTTTTGATCGCGCAAATGTTAATTTAAATTAAATTGATGCGGTTTCGGAGGAAATTTTTACATAAAAATGTGTTATAATAATTCCGCATAAAAGAAGCACATCTATTCCATTAGCTAATTTAAATTTTTCACGATTAATCTTACAAACACACACCACTCTTCACATTGTCGAAGCAGATTGATGATGGTAGGCTGTCATTTAATTTATTTCCATCCATTTGCTGCGATCGACATCCACCTTCATTAATCAACCAGCAGCAATGGAGCGACGGTAGCAACAGCATGCTCTCCTTGCTAATCCCAACTTTTGCTGGTATAAAGTGAAATTTACATTTACTTGATTATCTTTTAGTTCCCTTCCTCCAATCATCACCAACCAAACCACAGAACACCATACACACAGGAGCTTTTATTTACAGTGCGTACCATATCTATACGGACACCTTAGTTTAACAATTAAATCAATCAATAGAAAAGAAGCTGTTCATATAATTTGCCAAAAAAAACTTCGATAATTGTAGGAATAGAACTAGCAAGTGATGATTACCTTTTTTTACAAGAAAAAAATCAAAAGATTTTGATTCTTCTAAAACACTAAATTTTAAATAAAAAACAAAACTACTATTCTGAGTAAGTGATGCTTGCATT
>KB663943.1:8518278-8549428 GCA_000349025.1 Anopheles minimus | reverse complement strand
TCGTCCGTTTTAAAAATAAATTCTATTTAAATGAACTTTATTTAAAAATAACAAATCGAATAAACTTAACATTGATTGTTGGGTGGCGCCATCTGTTGGAAACTGCAAAACGATTAATTAATTCCGAAATCGTCTTCCCAAATCGTGTTTTAAATATCGTTATGCACCAGCGCAATGGGCAAAAGGGCAACACATATCTTACCACAGCTCTCCACCCAAATACCATTAAAATAAATGTAATTCGAATAACCCACTCCCGGTTAAACGCCAAGCTCGCTACTAATCCCTTTTCCATCGCACAACTAAGCGAACTAATTTACACGCTCTCGCTGCTCGATTACAAGGGGTTTGCTTGTCGCTTTGTTTAAATTTTATGCGCTCCACGCTCTAATGTAGCCCCGCAGAGACGGAACGTCGATAGCACAATACGTCCATTGTGTGCAAAGTGGCTTGCCGGGGTCAGGTTGTTAGTTCGAACAGCATGTTCTCTTGTTGCTGGTACAAGTACTTCATTAGGTTCGATATGCGAATCCCATCGATAGGGGTTTGACGATGTGGAGTCTGGGGAGTTCAATGCAGAGTTATGGTAATGTTACTACTGAACTAATTTACGAAAAGTTTATTGGGTAGTTCGCTTCCTGAATGCTCCTATATTATATTAACTTTAATTTTCTTTTTAATTCCCTCTTTATTGAAATGGGATTTTTGAAATCGTATGTTAAGAGTTCGAAATGAATGGTTGTTAAAGTCGTATTACTTCCATCTATTAGAAATGCATTTAATTTTATCTGTCACTCGCACTCTTTCTCTACATCCCATCACATGGAAAAATGCTGACACATTTTCCTACATTCCTAGCTATTTTTTCCGAATGCTTCTTATTTTTTTATTTATTTTACTTCTACAAACAAAGCTTTCCAAGCACTTTATCGTTTGTTCGAACTGATTGGGTTGCCGAGTACCGGACAGGACCGATTTTTTTCGCACTCACTCGCTGTCTCGCTTGGCCCCATTTCCAACAGTTCATGTGCAGTCAACCATTTTATTGGCATTGCCCGTCATCGAGCTGCCGAGGTACGTGAGCATGAGATGCACACGAGATGACGACCACGCATAGCAATCGGAAGCACGATTTCGCTCTCACTAAGCTGGCGCCACCACATATGTATGCCCGGAGCATCAACCCCCTGCGGCGGGGCTGGGTGTGGGATTTCCGGTTTCCGGGTTATTTCGACACGATGGCGAACGTTTCTAATTTTGGCATAACTTTGTCGCGTCGCGCGATTCTCGGTTGGGTGAAGGTTCGGAAAGCAATCAAACCGTGTCCCAGTCGCTGCCGATCGAAATCCGGAAATCCGGAATTCGTTCTATTGCGGGTGCGTGACCATTGGCAAACAACTGGAGAGGAAGACTTTTTTCGCTTTACTTGCTTCGAGGAATCGTTGCTCCGTCAATGGTCAACAATGTCAAGAATTGTTGGTTTTGGGGGCTAAAAATTGGTAGATCATTGCTGTGCTAAGAGGTTTAGTGACTGTATGGATGTTTGAACTTTGGCATTTCCTTTAAAATAAGAATTGCTCTCTTATATGTGTTTAAGAGTATAAGAGGATAAGTATTTCTATTTTTTTATTCTTTATATATTAGTTCATTTTATTTTTGTGTGTCAAAATGAAATGTCAAAATCTACTAATCTGGATGACCAAACCTGTGTTCGGTCCACTGTTGCTAAACTGCACGATTGTTCGACATAACCAGGCTAAACATTTCAGAATGTTTTCAGCATGGATCCGAATTCCTAAATGTTATAATGCTAAATATGAATAAAAAAAATCCAAAATCCTTAAAACTGTTGAACTTTGCAACTAGTTCCACCTCAAATTTGCGTACGACAGCATAATTTAGTTTTAAATTAACATCAATCAATGCAAACAACAATTAGAGTAATTTTCGAATTTAGGCAACCTTCGAATGAGGGAAAATAATGTAAATTCAATATTGCATACTTTTACAAACGGAAATCAAACATTGTAATCATCAAATGAAGCCACACACACAAACACACCGCACGGCTCAATCAAAAGCCCCACAAACAGTAAGTTGGGCAAAATGCACTTGTTTATCAACATTACGCATCGCACCGATGCGAGTGCGATAATTAATTTATCTCAATTTTATTGCTTCCCTTTCAGCTGGATGCACAAACACAACAGCGGCACCGGGTACGGCCGAAACTGGGTACGGAAAAGCGTTCAATGTTTTCCATTCGGATTGGCAAATAATAATGGCGGTTTTGTGTTGGTTAGATTTGCTCCGGGGTTTCATGTCTGATTTTTTTTTTGTTTTTGCTTTCTTTCCTTCTTTTTCGCCCGTTTGCTATTATTGGCAAACAGCAAACGCACTGTTTGAAAAGGCGTAACATAAACACCCATTCGAACGCTGGCTAAATAGACAATGTTGTTTTTCTACCGAACCGGTGCACAGTATATAATATTACCGGTACCTATTTGTTAGTGCAAGCTGCAAACTTTATTGAAATGAATGCCTCTTCAAGGTTCGCGTGTATTATTTAGCACAAGCACACACACAAGCAGGCACACATGGTTTTCCCCGCTGACTATAAATTCTGGCGTCAGCATGCTCAATATTTCGGGGTTAGTAAGCACGCAAAGCGATTTTGCCCATGATTGCTTCCCGATAATCTCATCACGTTTCATATCACAATTTCATCTCGCAGCCTCCCATATTACCGCCATCATCGTCATCACCATCATCAGCGTCCAATCTTGCACTGATCTCTTCAATCAATTCCGCTTTTGGTGCTGGTATTTTTATTTTCGTTCAACTGCATCTTTTTGGACGCTTCTACAAATAATCGTTAGGATACAACAAGGGGAAAGAAAAAAAGGACTCAGGAAAGGATTATCATCATCGTTAGTGTGCCTCACGGGTCAAAGAGATTCACTGCGGAAAACGGGGAAAATGCGATTCGCTATGAAAAATTGCTTATCTCGCGTATCATATCGGTTTTTTTTTCTTCTCGCGCTAGCATACAGAAAAGCATGCGATAGGCATTAAACTACGAGAAAGTATCACCGGGGAGCGCCATAAATATGTTTTATGGGTTGATAATTGCTTTGCATGAAAGCAAAATTAATCAAAATGAAGGTTTTTTTCGTTTTCCTCATTTTGAATCACACTTTAAAGTGAAAAATTAGTTAATAATTTAAAAAAACTCAGCAAATAAGCTTATGAAAATAACTAACATTATTGTCTACTAATAGTGGAACCTCCCCAAAGTGCAATGATTTTGTCTGTTTCACATTAACACGAGCTTTAAAATGGAATCAAATGAAAATGAAGTGATAATTTTAAAGCATTGCGTTTTTCTTTCGTTTCCCCTTCGTTTTCCTTTTAAGCTTAGGCAGGAAGGACACCATCACACGGACAAACTTTGTCCGTGACTATAATCCGCTTCACTTGGTTAGCGATACGCTTGAAGAGTGTTGAATTATTCATAAGTGTCCTTTGGGGAAAAATGTTGAAGCAGGTGTTACTGGTTTCTGGCAGTGTTTTTTTTCGTTTTGTTTTGTTGGACAGTACCATTTCATTTATTTTAAAGCAATTTCAAACGAATTGTAGAAACAGAGAAAAAAAGCCTAGTTTCGTATACAGATAGATACAGACTGTATTAAATATAGTTATGGAAAACCAAAAAATGGTATTAAAAGTCACACCGTAATTTTTCATTTCACGCAATATCTAATTATATCTTCTCCCCCGGTGTCACTCAAATGAATAAGAATGGGGCTGATAAAAATGTCACAAAGTCACACCGGGTAACAATGTGTGACACCATTTTCGTTGCCCATTCCAAACCCCATAAACAGCAAAAACGAGCCTACTCAAATTCGTTTACCCAAGGCCACATTTCCACCGTGGCAAACCACACAATGGTTCAAAATGGTTAACAAAGGTATAATGGAAATATATTTCACTTCCCCAGCAAAAATGGCACGACGAAAACAGCCAACGTTCCGGTACCATTCACCAGGAGCAAAAAAAGGAAAATGCTTTAAAAAGCCAAACCGATGACGTTTATTACAAATTTGAAAGAAAATTTCCCACTCAAACGCCCCATCGCTAGCGGAAGAAGAAGTGGGAAGCCAGTACAAAAAAAACGGGACCCATTTTGTGCCTTGATAGATGGTCTTGATAAACGAAACCGTGGACGCAAATCATCATGAAATGGAAACCTTGCCCGTTTGAGTCACATTCGGGCAAAACGGAGAAAGATAGGGAATGTTTAATAAGAACCGTTTGCTTGTTTCGCTAGCAACCGTGGCAAGCACCTGGCGTCTCCATCGGGCGAACGGCGCCGCACGAAAATGAAGACAAATTGAGCAAACTTAGTGGATTTCCACCAATTATGATGTTTTCGAATTGCGTGGAATTTAAAAGATGTTTTCAAATAGAAAGAGGCCTTTTTTTTTTTGCTTTTCCTACTGCTAGGGTGTTGGAAAGTATGTGTACAAATTTCGGAAGCCCATTGTATAAAATGTTGAATGGATTTCGTGGAAGAAAGTGTAAATTTTTTTATTTGTTATTCCCAAACAGTTATAAGAAACTTGTTTTCTCTTCCTAAATAATTAAATTGATTCCCAAGAAAATAATTGGTACTTATCGCTCAAAGCAACAAATCATTTTAATACAATGAAACAAACAAAAGGCAGAAGCTTAATTAGAATTTTGAGCACAAAACCGTTTAGATGCAAGTTATAGTTATGACTCACCTATGCTGCATTGCAATGAACTTTCCCGTTTTGCAGACGCTAGTACATTCGCGGGATAATAGTTTCATGAACATTTCCGTGCCACCCTCAATTGAGTTTTCCTTTTGATAGAGAAATAAAAAAACATGGAAGTTAATCCTTACCGTGGCGCCATCTGGTGTTTACAAAAACAAAACCCCTAAACCCCTTTCTCACACCCATACAATTGCAGAATGCTTACCCGCACATTGTCCGTGGCATGCAGTGCCGATGGAGTGAGACTAAAATTTAATTAAGACACTTCCTGTTCCTTTCCTGTGTTTCCTGCTGTTTTGCTGTTTTATCGGAAATTGCACTTTTCTGTTGTTGTTGTTGTTGTTCCCTCTCGATGACCGGTGCAGCTTGTTGCCACCAGACAATGGCAGACGATAACAACCGATGGCACAAAAGCGTACTTAAGCGCAACGGTGCAACGTATAATTCAATTATTTCATCCAATGTAAATAGTGCTGTGTTTTTACATTCACCATGAGGAGAATAATAATCCCCTTTTTTTCTATTATTGGAGTAAAAAAACAGATTAAAAAAAAACACTGTCAAACTCACCCCACGCGACGTGTCGACTTTCTGACAAGTTTTCTATTGCAATTCCTGCTTCAGGGCTTTCTTCTGGTTCGTTACATCCACAGATTACAAATCGGCAACATTGATTGATTCGCGACATCTTCCAACTCATCCAAAATGGAACCTTCTTTTCCCAGCGGAAGAAGTATCGCTTCGAGCCATGAAATTATAATCTAATCTGATTCTTTTTTCCTTTCGTACCACTCCACCGGTTGAATGATCGGCGGTTTTCTGGCCTACCGGTCTGTCACAAACTGTCCCGTTTCGGTCGTCAATCCGAACATCCGCCGAATCGCTCCACACTTCACTGACAGCTGCGATGGGTTCGGAAAGTTTGAGACTTTTTTTTTGTATTCGGGCTGTCGCTTTTATTTGCCCGTTGCCCCTGGATACGTTTGAAGTTCGGTATTGACAGTTGATGCCGGTGTGCTCGTCAATTTTCAACTGAACGTTGATTTTCGTCCGTATCGAATCAACCCTAAATCATGCTCCCGTAAACGCATTTCCAGACGAGCGCGAAGAAATGAGATTCAAATAAATTATGCATGGTCATGATTAGCTCCACTGAAGTGAAGAACTGGTCGAGAATGGAATGATCAGGGAAAATGTTTCTGTGTCACGAATTGTACGTGTCGATAATCCCTTTTTGCAAGAGTTCTTCGGTTGATTCGGTTGGTTACAAGCCGTTAAATTGAGTTTTGTTGTAGATCAACTTTTAGAGTGGTGAAATTTACATCATCATTGCACAGTTGGATAGGGCAGAACCATAAAACAAACGATTGTTCGATATCATTAAATTGCCGTACACATTCTCCAAGAAATCCGCCATTACACCACGACCGAACGCCTAAAGTTCCAACGTTCCAAACGACAATGGTGCGACATCCTTTAGCGTAAGAATCACTAGCAATACACTTCCGGTAACCACTCGGTACGCTCTGTACCTTGTTGCTGGGAATAATTATCCATTCAATTGCTGTTTGAATGCGTTTCCGTACCGTAGCATGGGTTTGCCAAATTTACGATTATGAAAATATTCCCATACACATTTCCCGAATGCACGATGCAACTCGTGTGCAGAAGCAAACTTTTGCCTCCGTGCCATCATGCCGTGGAGCATGCGAAGAATTGCACTCTGAAGCTGATCCTGCAGCACGTGCCCCAGACATGGCGTGTCGCGTCGAACTGCCGGAAGGGAAAAGTTCTTCGTACCCACGAAAATGAGAAACAAATACACCGGCAAAGGACTCGCGGGACAAACGGGGTGGGAGATGGCGCAGAAGGTACGTGTTTGAGATAATGCTTTTTCGGAGGTTTCGAAGCGTTTCCATCACCTGGCCACTGGAATGGGAATGGGTTGCAGTGTGCAATTTTACAACATAATGATAGAATTGTATTAATCCCTTGCGGGCAGAAACGGTACCCTGCCGGTGTGAACACGGAACACTGCTCTCCGCACCATGGCAGGTGACAATGGAACGATTCGACGTTTCATTGTTTGCCGAAACAAATTGGAAATAAATACTCGTGCTCCGTGGATGGGATGGTGTGCTTCTCATATCCTTTTCCGTTTGCTAACTTTGGAACCATTGGAGCTCGGGTGCCAACATACCAGGAGTGACTGCAGTTGCAGTTCATTGCCAACAGGACGTCACAGAAGCGAACCTGAAGGTTGGTATCTTGCTTTAGTTTGTGTTAAGCAAATAATTACTGTCCGAGCAATAATAGACTCGGTGCTGTTAGGTAACGAAATATTGCGAACATAAGTGAAGTATAATAAATGGAAGGGAACAGAAATAACCACGCCATAAAATCACGTAGAGAAAACTTTGTGCAACTCGTAATAGTACCTTGGTTTAAAGATAAGCATCGTCTAGACATTGGAGAATATATCAAGAAACCACGGGAGTCTAAGTCTAGAAAGAACAATCCCGTATATCTCATATTTCTTATTTTGAAAATACGTTCTAGGATATTCAAGATAAAATTGAAAATAAGTGGTCGTTTGGAGGGTATTCTACATCTTTGATTTACCCTTTAAGAGCTTACCTCTTCACTTAGTAAATTACATATCAATGTAGTAAGTGACTAGATACATTGGTAGAGCACGCCTGCAAGTATGCAAGCACCGTATTTTTTTATTAATTTACTTGCCTAGTCCTTGGACATCGTCTGATCTTCATGTACGCTGAGGACATTAAAATCTTCCACCCATTAACTTTGTCTACTGATTGTTATCGTCTTTCGAATGTCCTCGTTTATTTGTCTGCTTGAGTTTTTCGTCCCATAATCTTTTGTTTCTTTTTTCGCTTTCGTCTGAAATTGAAGCTTTAATATTAAACACATTGTTACACTATACAGAAAGAGCTTCAATTATTAAAAAATAAATTAAATGGATTAGTAATTATTTGACGACATCAATCCGAGTATTCCACTAGCAAATATAAATTGTAAAACTAAATATTGCATACTTCCAGGCGTTTAGCATGCTGTAAAACATAGTCCAATAAACTTGTTTCCTTTAAAACTACTAACTTAAGCTATTTTAGTGAAATTTTACAAGCGCAATCACATCGATTTTTTTCTTTTATTCAACTCACTTCTTTAACAGAGTTTAAATAAAGAGAATAAAAAACAAGTTCACTTCCCAGTCAACAAGTAAGCCGTAGCTTTGCACATCCACCAAGAGAAATGAGTTATGACATGAGCAGCTAGTGTGCTGATGGCAAATCCTTACTACTTTCTCACATTCCGACTCCTTCCGGTGGCCTTTGTGGACACATCATCAGACATGCACTAAGTACAGTTTAATCCGCTTATTCAGTGTGAAGAGCTTTTTCCACAGTTTCCAGCTCACTTCCCTCACTTATACTTAAAAGTGTCCCGATGTCACGTCACATTGTCATTGTCCGCGGTGCTTTTGATTGTAAGCATTTCTTTGATGGGTAACTTTAGTCTCGATGCTGCTTCACCCGGGTGCGGATGTTGCTGCGTTTAGTGCGCACAACCAATTAGTAGAATTAAAACCAGCACCAAACGAACTTTCTCCAAGACGTTATTCACATTTTCTAAAGATAGATTTCCCAAACCAACCCGGCTTCGGCTGGCGGCCATTCCCGGACACAAAACGTTGCGCATCCGGCTAGGAAAACTTTCCGGCAAACTCCCTAAACAAGAAACCTACCGTGGTGGTACGTCTCAAAGCCAACAACTTTTGCTTTCGGACAAATTAAAATGCAATACGCGGGCAAGGTGTAGATGGCCAGGAAGCGTCTACCGGCTGTCCGAGGGAATTGTTGCTAAACAAATTAATAAGCTCAGTGCCAGTGTCAAAACATCGAAATATCCAATTAAACCAACTTTTCCCCCAGCAAACGACCGGAGCGTTTGCCTCTGTCGTGCGCATATACCTGTGCGATGGCGCCTGACACCCTGTTGGCCGGCGGCATCAAGCTGAGATCTTGTTATCGTTGGAAAATTGATGGAATTTACCCGGAACGGTAGCAACGCGGCAGGAAGGACCAAATGTCTCAAGCTTTCTGTTTTAACATCGCCATCACGACCAAAAATTATAATTGCGACGACATCCCGTACATTTTGGCCCCCAGGTTGGGAAGCGAACACCCGGAAAACCAGGGACAGCGGAGAGCAAACGAAAGCAACTCGTGATGTAATTACGGCGACAAAAGACGGATTGAATATGATTATCGCGTTCGAGCATAAATTAGATTGTTGTGTAGTACCGCATTTTCTGGGCGCTGGTTGGAAATTAAGCTGGGCGACGTTGCCGTATCTCATTATCGGAAGCGCCAACCGGTCGATAATGAAAAATTAGACCGCTTGAGTGAAGTTTCAGGAGATCGGTTTTAATTCCAAGGGGAAGATCAAAGCACGAGTCGCGGTGAAATGGATCCGGGAAGCAGTTTCGCTTATTATAATATAATGAATTTATTAATTTTTTGGTATTTATTATCTTCTTAAAGCGATTTAGCGGGAGTTTTCAAGCGTCCTTAACGATCGTAGCTTGGAGTTTCTCGAAGGCTTCAATAATTCTTCTCAAAATCGTTATTTAACATCTTCGTAAGCCAGTTTTTGTTGAGAATGAAGAGTGTTTAGTGGAAGCTTTTCCCCATAAGAAATATTTGATCATTCCTTACTATTCTGGAAGTATTTTAAAGAATAATCCACCTCACAATGTGTATCTTTTGGTTTCAGGTTAGATAAGCTCACGTTATCCAACAATAAAAGATCAATTACGTCCGGAACAACTTAGTTCTGAGTAGTGTTGGGCAATGAGTGACTTAATAACAAATACATAACTTAGTCTTGTCCCGAGTGAACTCAAAATGAGGTGTCTAACTAACATGCTAACTAATTAAATATCTCACTAAAGAGTCTAAAGTCTGCCTATCAATAAAGAATCTCATCTAATAGTGACATCTCACGATAGTACTTGGACAAATAGAAAAATCCCAGAAAAAAGCCTCTTTCAAAAGAGGCGTCTCACGACTCACGAGGCTTCACACAAATAAGGTGGTATGAAAAAAAAGATAACGCTTCTCGGAACTACATTCAGCTTCGCACACTTAAATGAGGCTGTTAGACACAGCACTAGTTCTGAGTCATCAAAGCTTGATCAAGCCGTTCTGGGACCATTTGATCTCTTGCAGATAGCTGGGTCTGTTGTAGCTTTTAATTATCTGGTTCTTAATTTTGGAGTGGCGATCATACACTCGAGTACAAAGACTTATTCTAATCGCATGTTTTATAATTATTCAAATTTATTTTTCTTCAACGGCAGTAGAGCATCAAGAGGTATTGTATTTTTCTGAACAGAATATCCCGTGCAGCAAACTGGGAGCAGCCAGACCGCTCCTTTAAAAATTCCACCACCTGATTGAGTAGAAAATTGTATTGGAACTCCAGCGTGTCTAAAATGACTTGGATGGCTCATCGAATCCTTCAACTTTTTAATGTATTTTATATTTATTCTTCCACTTACATCACATTATAGCGCACATTATCCAACGCCCTGCATTTACTCAAACTATTACCAAGTCGATTGAAAAACAATCACAATATGTACACTAGAACAAGGCGCTGCCTACAGCGAGAAAGGAGTTTTCCAGTGCCATTCTATTCCAAGCACGTACCATTCCGAACTGTAGTTGATTTAGCAGCATTTTTGGTACGCGGTACATAAAAAAGCACCGTCCCAGAGCATGCTGTAGAAACGCAGTTCCTTAAACTGGCCCTCAAGTATGTATCGTGCAGCTACTACAAAAGACGAATAGTGAATACCAAATCCATCGTTGGAAATCGTTTCCTTCTTTCTAATGGAATGGAAAGAATAGCGTTCGCTTACACGAAACAATTGCTGCAGTAGAATTTAAATTGATAGTAAATTCCATTACCAAGTTGAACTGATCGGTGTACGTTTCCTTTAAAACGTTTTGTATGCATTTGTAAAACATTGCAAAAGCATTTGTAAAAGGTCGTTCTAAAACATATTCTTCACTCAAATTAATTTCCACCAGGCCGTATCTTTAAAGCGGTAATTAAATTTCATACATGAAGCATCTGTGTCGGCCACCGATTTGCATTGCTAATTTGTACTCATATAAGCCTCCCTTGAAAAAAAAAGGGAAAATGATATTAAAACCCTCAAGAAAAAATATCAATGTATGCACTTTCGACCGCGTGATTGAAACGAGACGCCCTATCTCCAACGGGGTTCCCTCCCTTCAACGGGGGGCATGAAACTCCCGGGCGAAAATCGAAAAACTTTTGCTTAATTGCTAAGGTTTGCTGCCGCTGCAACATAACCACCGTACACATTCGGTGGCAGATTGAGCACTTTCGAATATGTTTAAAAAGTTTCGCTGGAATTAATTTTTGCCAATCGTTATCATACGGGTTACGGTGCGAGGGAGGAAGGGGGAGGGTGGGTCGTGGTTAGCTTGGGAGAGGTTCGGGAGCTGTGGAGGTGGGAAACGACATCGAACCCAAATGCTAATGATCGACCCCGAAAAGTTTCACCCATTAGACCCTGTTAAGTGATGCATAAATTTAAGCTACAATTCGGTGGAACCTACTTGCCATATGGGACGGTTGATATTAGAACCTTTCGGGGAGTTTTCGGAGCACCGTATGGTATCGAGCAGATAGGACGTGTCGGGCTTATTTCAAGGTTATCTGTTGGGGAGTTCATGAACCTGAAATATGTTTTGAGAAACAAACAATTTTGTGTTAAATACATTTAATTGTAATTTTTATTTATAAAAAACTATGAGTTATACATCACCATATAGAGAATCTCGCACTACTGACCCATTTTTCTGCTTGTTCAGGAATCATCATCCGAGAAGCCATCCGGAATGCAATGACTTTGCAAATGTACCATTCACGTCGAATTAACCTCGGAACCGTGCACCAAACTGACAGCATCAAGCCGCCCAGTTGACTTTCCACTGCTCGGTGGCAATCGTGCATCACCACGAGAGCAAAACTGCACTTTGCCTTCCTGTGGCGGGTGAAACAATAAAAAAAATACCTACAAGCTCTTGTACAACTGACAACATAAGCCTACACTGCCGTTCCATTGTACCGGGCGGCCCAGTACGCAGATCCGTACGCAAGCTTCGAAAGCTAAAATGGTTGAATAAATAAATGATAAGCAAACAATAGCCACCCGGGTGGATGACACCGGGGGAGTGAAAGGGGAAGAGTGTTGTGGACATGTCAACCTTTCCCGCTTTTAAATGGTCCCACTCTATACTGGTCGCTGGTGGAGCTTTTGTCTGCCAGCAGAAACATTACAAATAGTGGGTACAACTTAGCAGGTAACGTTGACTGCTTCCAATGCCATTCGCCAACGCCTCGAATATCCTTGTCAGACTGTCTCAACAGAATGCATTTGCTATCTGACAGTTGGACGTGGAAATAAATATATTCCGCATGAAGGTTTCTACTAAGAAATACTAGCTTCAAATGTTCGGTTTGTTTCTTTAACAGTAAGAAAATATAATAATGGATTTTATACTAACCTATATTCAAGTTAAATAGTGCTACAGATCCAACGGGGTTTAACAGTTATAACTCTATTGAAAAAATACATTTTAACGTAAAAATTCACAGGTCATATCCGTTCCAGAACATCTTTAAGCAGTTATGTTAAGCTAATTGCATACTTTCAGGCGTTATAGCAAACACTGCTCGAACAGTCTAGTAGGTTCTGCGTTCGTAACAGCTAAATTATTTCTATACTACCTAAAAATTAAATAAAAAAGTAAGTTAAGCAAACCATCCACTAAAAATCACACTTCAATTATTCTTTTCCACAGTGCAACTACATTTAGTTCGTTTATTAGCGATGGAATACGCATCCGACCTGAACACGGTTCAATCTTACCCCTTCGGAACGGTACCCAGTTGCTGTGAAATCTGTAACTTGATGGCCTCATTTGATTGCTTTCTTGCAAAACGAGACATGCAACGTTCCCGTGCCGGATCCGAATGCACTTGCTCATTTGCTCGGGACCGTGCAGATTCGTATCCGTTGCAGAATTTACCGCTCCCAGCTCAATCATGTCGTAAATTGGGATCAACCGTGCCATTCGACTTGGAAGTGCATTTTCATTTGATCTTTTACCAATGGTGGAGGGTGATAAAAGAATCGTGCTGCCGTCAGCAGAAAAGTTATCATCGTACCGGGCGGATAGAAACTGAAGCTATTGAAATGAATTGAAGATATTTCGTCTAACTACGAGCTATTGCTCTTACTTGCTTAACGTTTTTATCACTTACAAATTCCCTTTTACTCAAATAAATACTTCCAAATCTTCATAATGTCTACACCTGATATATTCTCCATTAGACACAAAAACTCACTACCAGACTGGGGTCTGCGTTGTTGAACTGAAACATTCGTATTCAAATCTTCACTTGACCCACATCCAGATGGGAGCAAAACATACTTCAACCTGTCCCTGGAGGAACTTTCAATGGCACTTCCCTATCATACTCATTCCAGCACGCCAGAAATGTTTCGGCAGGTGTGGTTCTCAGGGAAAAAAGGTAACCAACATAAGTAACAACTGACAATTCTCCCTTTCAGTGTCCGTTACCCAGGGAACACATTTGACAAGCAACTGCGGTTGAAACTGTGCTAAAGGTGATGCCTACTGTGCTTGTGTGTGAAGGTGCATAGAAACCGGTAACAAGTGAAAATACGACACTTGTGATTATGAGACGAACCTCCTGGGTGTGTGAGTTCGTGCACGATGGGGCAGTGGACGCTGCAAGATGTTTGTCGACGATAAACCTGTCCCACTAGAGCCTTTGCTGAGGGAAAATATCTTCATACGTCCTGGTGTTGTATGTGATTGTTTATATGCCAGTTTCAACAGGAGTACTTGGATAAGAGGGCATAGGAAATACTGCTGACAATTACTTAGATAATTCTACCATAAAACTAACCCTTTGAATAGAACTGCGAATATCCCTGGAGAGTTTTCCATCAATACGATTTAAAGAGATTGTTACAGAGCACTTTAACGCCTTAATCTTGCTTTAAACAACAACCCAACTCTTTGCCGGAACAATGTTAATAAGAAGCGAAATTAAGTTATCCAGCGTACTTGCTATTAGTGAGGAGGCGCACAAACAATACACATGGAAGTTTCTTCCATTCTCCATGCATAAGGAAAAGGCAAGAATCTACTCAAGTTAAAATAATGAACCACCGAGAAAGCAGCAGTACCCAGTGTGAGGCGGCTCGTGTCGGATCGCCTGCAGCTTGAAATATTACCATAATTTATCATAACAAAATTAGACGCATCTTAATGTTTACGTACGGTTCGTTCGGGTTCGGTCTGAGGTTCTCCGTTTTTTTTTTCTTCCTCCATTTTTTTTCCTACCAATAGGCGGTAAGACAAAGGGAGACAAAAGCCCTAGTTGCTTCTTGAAGACTGGAAACTCTTGATGATGCAATAATTGAGCGCCAGAGCACCGAGCAACGGGGAGCTACGATTGAATAATTGAGATAATGCCTGCTAAAGTATGAGGTCAAAACGGGAGACGGCATTCTTGGTTTTGAATTATGCCCGCGTTCATTAATAATTGGTCCCAATTTGTCTGCTGCGAGGGTGCTGCTGAGGCTGAACAAAGAAGATGTTATTATTATTTTCCTGAAGAGCCTGTGGAGTTTGAGTTCCAAGAAAATACTGCTCGAAGTGGTACATATAAAAAAAGGGGAACAACATTTTTTCCAAACATCCATCCACGCTTCATGCAGGTGCAATAATTTCGCTTAATTCTACGATTACCGGTACCGGCCGTGTCTGCAATGCTGCTAATGGATATTTATGGGCTCAATTTGATTATTTGAATGGATCCAAAATTGGAAGACACCGGAGTTGAAGCTCGAGAACCGGTGCCAGAGTAGCTTACCGGGCTTACTGTCGTGCTCGGGCAGTAAATAGAATTTAAGCGGATTAAGTATCATTATCCTTATTGTGTTGTTTATTTATATTGAAGCGTTTCGTGCATTCGTTCCGTATCGATTCGGGACTTTGGATATGCAAAGCGAAATACTAAGATAATCGTGTATTAAACTTACTCCGTATAATATGCTCCAATCCCATCTCACTTACACGGACCAATTGGACCAATCATAATCGATTGCTAATTAACTCCCAGACACACGAACTGCTCATAAAAAAAAACCCCAACCCGTCTAATTTGCATATCATATCCCCATTCCCATCCGGGACGTTAATCACTTAAAAACTTCATTTAAGTAGCCGCTTAAGCGTCTTGCTGTGAGTGCGTGCTGTTCCTTCTCTGGGTAGTTAAATTGTATGAGCGGAGTAAAAAAGAGATCTCGGGGAAGAAAGAAAAAAAGCAGGAACGTGATCAATTAAAGGACGATAGTGGTACGTGCTGCTTAAGTATCGGTTGAACAGTAGCTTGCCTTGGAGTGCCTAAAGCAAACGGTATGATAAGGCACTTAGTTGACATTCATAAAGATGAAACTTGCTAGTCGTAGATGGAGCCGTAGAACGTGACCATTCCCTATGAGTCTTCGGAGTGGTTCTGAAAAAGGGGGAAACTTGCTGTCTTAACAAGCCTCAGGAAGACATAAGCCTTGAAGTCATTCCAAAGAGACACATGCTAGAGGAATGAAGAATATTTTAAAAGGACCTGACACCTTTGAAGAACATTTTTATATTCTTGTTGGAACTCTAACTCTACTCGGAGAACTTCAAAATAGGTTACAGTAAAATCGTCAACCCTGGTAGTTCTGGTAGTTTATCGGCTCTAGATCTTGGGACGCTCGTCACACGTAAGTGTCACTCAAGTTGATTGATTTTCACACTTCAGAACCCTCTCTCACTATCCTCCGAACGAGTAAAAATGCAATGGGGAAAAAACTTTTATTTCATCCCAAACAAACTTCGCACGGGTTGGATTTCGTGCCCGACAATTACTTACATACTGACTTCACTTTTTACTACAACTACATAAATAAAAACACAGTACCGAACCTTCCCTCACCCGGTATGTTGCTGGTCGCACGGAAAGTTTGTCACAAGCGCATGTCACCAAACTTCATCCGAGCTACATTTTATCTGGCCTTGGTGTTGGACGAGAACGAAGAAAAAAAACAACACGAATAAAAACTATTCCCGAGTGCGGGAGGGATTGAAAACTTTATGCTGTAATTTGTTGCCTGGTACTGTGCGCGCCCGTGTATGTATGTGATTCGGCACAGCTGTACGCCATCTGTCGCAAGCCGTCGCAGCGTCCCCAAAAACTAGTGGAACAGAGAGAATTTAGCGCTGCTGATGCACCGGTCTCTATGGCGCAGAACTTTCGCACGTCGCTTTGTAACGTCATGTCGCTCATGTCGCGGAACGATCGTGATGAAGAAATTTCTTATCAAAAAGAATCTTTAAGCTGGGAAGCTCAAAGTTTTATGGAACTTTATAGCATCGTGTCGATACTAGAGGAGCATTGTTTAGGGTTGTAATTTTTACGAGGATGTTAAATTCTCATAGGTATGCTTTAATTGATTGTACTTACGAGTTTATGCCATCATCTTCAATGGTTTTTTTTCCCTCTAACCAGACAAGCGACTTAAGCTTGTCACTCTTTTGTGCCCCGAAAACTTTAGAAGATGTGATTGAGGGAAACCCATGCATGTCAGCTTTCACCTTTCCCATAAGCTGACCGGAATTAATCCTTCCTTAATCCGTTGAACCTTCCCACGACACGAAGGCGACAGCTTCAAAGCACTAAAGAGAAGAAAAAACACCCAACCACATCCCAATTAGCATTTGGTGGTACACGCGTCGGATACGTACACCTCCGAGGCCGAAGCCTACCGGAAAGACACAGCAGAGTGAAAAAAAGCCCGCCCAAAAAACACACGGGACTCTAAATTGACAGTTTTCAAAGCACTTTGGCCTTCCCGGTGGTTCCCAGATCGTTTGGTGTACGCGTGCCTAAAGGGACGGACTTGTCAAACGTTGACTTAGGGTGCTTTAGCGCTGGCTGTTGTGGTTAGTTGACGGTAGAGGATTAGCTCAGTGTCAGAAGTCGTCGTCAATGGGTGGGTACTTTTTGGGGCTTTCTGTTACTCATGATGTGTGTTTTCGCTTGTCGTCTGTTGAGTGATTTCTTTAACCTTTTGTGGTTTGATTCTTTGTTTTTTTGCTCTTTCAATTATATATATATCATTATATTAAGGGGTTTTATAGTTTTTACATTTATGTATTCTTTTTTTTTATTCATAAATTACGGCCAGGCCGTATTGCTTATAACTATGATCTTAAATCTAAACTTAACGTAATATGCAATTCACATTGGTTGGGAGACATTATTTATGTATTCTGATTAATGCTCAAATTTTTTGCTCCTCTTACAAAAACAGATCAACTAACCCGCATTACAATCATTTAACCTTCCCTTTCCAAACATAACCTACAATCATGATTCTGTTAAATCATCAATATCTGCCCATCGTTTGCATTCCTTTCGTTCTTCCCAGCACGTGCTAGACAAACACGCGCCCGAGCCCGCTTGGAATGTATGGCCCAATTTCCCAAATTCCCAGCCGGAGCGCATAAACCGCAAACTGCAGCACCGAAGGAAGCGGACACGAAATGGAATCGATGCACGTGTGTTCGGCCAGCTGACAACCGGCGATGCAATCGTTAGCCCTAACAAGGGTAATCCATGTTTTATGATTGTCCTTCGATTGGTGGTAACAGCTGGTGGGCCATTGTTTTTTTTTTACATCCTTCTCCCGTTAGATGAGAATCATATGCGGCATATGAGAGCTTTGGGGATTTATTCATCTACGGGCAGCTCACCTGTGGATGTGTGTCAGTTACATGTGGTTTTGAACGATTTGATCGTTATGTGCTGGTATGAGAGATATTCCCACTGCGATCCGGTTTAGATTACAGTGGTGGGATTAAACTGTTCATGGACATCTATCATTTATGGCAGTGGCCTCGGCTGTTCGAATGTTAGTTGGTAGACACTCATAAAAATCTAGATCAACTTGCAGTTTAAAGATTACTTAATAAATACCTCAACATCATGCATCATCCAAAGCAACAAATACGCTTCCCGGAAGCTACCGGAGCCAAGAGTGACGTGGTACATCGTTACAAGCCAATACGGATTGCTTGCATCAGCTAGAGGTTTCCAACTACCTAATCTAATCTCGAGAATCTTATTTCCTAACTTCCAGTCGTGGCTGAAACATTTATTGCCCGTCTAGTGGATAAGATATTTCGGTCAATCTAACAAACCTTGGTTCTGCTTTATAAAAACCCACCGAGGCAGTGCCAGCGTAACTCCGCGATCGAAACGTGTGTTAAAAAGTATCGTTTGTTAGTCGAAACCGAAATCATGAAAGCTGTCACTTTGTTAGTGCTGCTCGTTGCTGCCGTCTGTCTTACCGAAGGACGTGCCGCTGAAGCATCCGCACAGAGGAGCGCTGTCGTCCCGGAAGCTCCGGTAGTGTTGGATCTGGCCAAGGTCGAAAACGCGGGTGCCCTCACGAAGGAGCGGTTGGAACAGTTTCGTCAGGCGGTGGAAGCGTTCAAGAACAAAATTGACGCAACGCGTATGAACACGGCCCACAAGGAAGGACTGAAGAAGGAAGCTTTGGTACGGTTGGCCGAACGTATCGCTCAACTGAGACAGCAGGTGCCGAAGAAGGCTTAAGTATTTGCACGGATGCCCAATAAAATCAGTATTTTTAACCAATAAAACCAAACAAAATTGGTGTAAAGTTATTAAGTGTATTACAGTTTCAAGAGTGTATAACAGTTTGTACACTTATCTATTCTTTAAATCAGTTTTATCCTATCCTTGTAACCAGTTCAATTCCTATCATATGGAGCGTATAACAGTTTTGGTAATGTATAACAGTTTTCCTAGTGTATAACAGTTTAAGTACTTTAAAAAATCTTGTTTTCTAACCCTTACACCCAGTTTGGGTCTGTCATATGAATTGTATAACAGTTTGTGTATTCAACATCTTTCTTAAGTAATTTTTTGTTTTAGAACGCATTTCATCACTTCAAAAGGAGATAAATCGAGCGGATGTTTACGATTTCATACCGCTTCTAACCCAAAACCCTAACATATCATCGATTGTTATCGGATATAGCTCTTATCACCGCCAACCGAAACGCGACGTGTATGAGTCGAAACTCATCAATCATCATCCACCGGTACCATCGATGTCGCGGCTTTACGCGATAACCAAGAAGCGACGTAATTGGTGAATGTCTTGCTAATGCCGGCGCTGCTGAGCTTGATTGGATGTGATGCGTCCCCGTGTCTAGCTGGAAGCACTGAAGCGAAAGGATAATTTTGCACGTTCACAACTACCATTCGCAGCCCATTTCGTAGCCGGCGGGATTGTTGACATGGTCTCCAACCTTCCATCGAACACATTTTCTCCTCCCCATGCCTCATGCCCCATGCGTCTGGATGTGCGTCTACGCTTAAGCCTAATTAGTTGTGCAACGTTATCATTATGGATAACGAATGCAAAACTGTCACTGCTGCTCCCACGTTGCGGCATCATCATAACGTGCTGGCCTTCGAGTGCACACTCGATCTCTCGAAACCGTCCCCTCCCGGGGCGTATGCTTGGAGAGACATCTGGTAGGACACGAGCTGTCAGTTCATTAAGTGTCCCACATTTCAGCGCGACTACAAAAACAGTCGACTCGACGGGCTTGCCGGAAGGGTTTTCTACCCACTGGCTGGCTGGTGCTACAATCAAGCCTTCCCCTGATTGGAGTGATTATACAAATTATCCAATTGAAATGATACTCCTTCCATATGGCCAAAGGGTTCGCATGGCTACGGAGAGGGGGGTTTGCCCGAAGCGACGATGGCAGAAGTGAAATGTTGTTGAATGTAATGCGACATGATGTGAATAACTGATAAACTGCTGTCACTGCCGACACTACTTACTGTCCTCATTTTACCTCCACATCTCTCTTTCGCTTTTGCATCGTATGAAAGGCACGTGCGCATGTTCTTGACAGAGAGGCTTTTAGCTGTTGGGAAGGAGATGGAATAGGCCTGCTGATTGGGAAAGGACTTTAAATAGAGCACGAACATTTTGAACACATCAGCGCAATTAGTAGACTTGTACTTCGTTCGAATCAACTGACGGAATTGGGAAATGGTTTTGCAGAACAAAAATATAGTTGCAACGCCAAAAAGTATGCAACTACCAATACAAACTTTTTTGATGTATGCATGGTTGCATACTTTTAGGCGAATTTAGCCATTATTTTGATAATAGATTCAATACCTTTCATTTTTTCTTGAATGTTCTGATAACAAAAAGCAACACAACCAATCTGTACTAATAAACTGTTCTTCACACTAACCATATTCCGCTTTTGACCGTTCAGCCAGTTCACTCTCACATTCCTGCAACCCAATTTCTTCGCATCATTAGCACCCAATAAAAGCTAGAAGTGTACGATTTGTACCCGTTCCGAAGCACCTCGTCATCGAACTGGGCAGGTTATACGCCCCAAGAACAGCTGCCCTTTCGGCATTCGGAACGAAACGAACGAAAAATAACGGCACATCAAATTATGCAAACAACGTGAAGGAAGAATTACGAGATACCATTATCATGGTGGCGAGGCGTGCAAATAATACCCGGAACTTCAGGAACCGAGGAAAATGGATACCTAGTGCCCCCACACACACAAGCTCTCGCGTGGGGAATTGAATATGAAGACGGGCGGGAAAAAAAATCCTCCCTGCAACCATAAGTGGAGAGTGTTATACGTTTATTGGCGAGCTAGAAGGCCCCAAAGCAATCAGACTGTCGGCCCCTGGCAGGAAAACCCGCAAGACAAACGCCAAACGCCGGTTGATGAATGGCGGGAAATAAAACCCACAACGCATCCTTGCCAATAGCACCAACACACACACACACACACACACACACACACACACGCACAAACGTTCCTTCTATCCTCATGGGTAAATGGGCTCGAAGAAAAGATATATAATAATAAGCCCTTCCCTGAAGGCAATCAATGGAAAGTGTTTCGAGCGAGGAAGTGCACGTTGAAATGTTTTCTTGAAAGAAAAAGAATCGCCTCCCAAAAATACTCACCATTAACAAAGACTACTTTCAGGCGCCGATTCAAGATGGGAATGGTGTAATTTGCTATAATTTCGCAACAGGGGGAAAAAACGGGTGTTTCCGGTGTGGAAGATGGAACTAGAGTGGTCCCAAAGCGGTCCCAATTCACGTCACGTGCATGTTGTGTTGTCGCGCAGATGCTTTTTCTTGATACGCTGCAACAGCTGAGCCAACGCACGTACGGGTGTGACTGATAGTGGACAAATTCAGCTGCAAATAGACTACAAATCGGTGCTGGAACGAAATTGTATTTTTTATTGTAATGTTTCATTGTTTGTTTACATATTTTCCGCAGAAAAAAACTCGAGAAAGCCCTCTCTGAGGAAATTAGTGCATACCTGTGCGATAAACGCCTGAATGTATGTAAAACGCAATTCTATTGGAGTAGATAAAACAGTGATCCCTTTGGTGGTCAAAAATGATTCGATAATGATTTACAAATCGTTTTACGGCTTCGAAATAAATCCATTGCTTATTATTAATTGTTGTTTCCCATTTGAAATGATGAACGACTTCCTGCAAAGCTTCCACCATAAATCCCCACGGATCTGCTTTGTTTTGTGAAGACATTTACCTTATAAATTCCTGAATTCTCATATACATTGGAAGAAACCCTAATGGAGGACTAAAACAGTTCCGAAGCCTTCTCAGATTTGCCGAGTTGGACATACAAGCGAAACAGTAAACAAAATACCCATCTAGTAGCTATTTCTTTACGACGTTTTCAGGCCTGTTTTGACTACACCTGAAACACACTGTGCAGTAAAATTGATAGCTCACAGTGCTGCACACAAAATATTCCATTCAAAAGGTCTTCTTGTTAATATGACTTTCCTAGGTAGTGGTACAAGTAGATTTGCAATAAACAACTTCTCGCAAAAGCTCTTATTTGCAATACTCGAGCGTGCTTCCACTAAAACGAAAAATGCTGAACTGCAAAACACAAACCTTAAAATCCCAGCGGGACTATCCCGACGAATAGGAAAACCTACTCATAGCAAAAAAAAAACAGATGACCCACCCAACAACCCTAGGAACAGCTTTATGTAGCACATACACTTTGATCCGGATCCCAATATCCTACCTATCCCTTCCATTCCCCAGGAAAACATCGCTCTAAAGCCACCTTGCATCCGAACGAACGAGCTGGAGCGAAGAGACGTAAGGTTGTTTGCACTTTATGATAAAGTTGTTTATATTAACGCGAGACGCATAAATTCCCCCAAATCGTCTGCCATAAAATCTGTTCCAGGTAGTTACTTAAATTTTTACAACTGTATTTACCTTTTTCCTCACCCATCCCAACGGGGAAAACAGGATCCTCCGTTGGAGTCATTACTTCCACCGCTCAAGCTTCCGGCGGAGACGATGCTTTACGAGCATTCTAAAGCCGGGTCGAAAAGTCGATCCGTAAAACCACAATTAGTACACGTGTACGATGTGCTCGATGGTTCGTCGAGGTCGAGCTCCTGTAGCGTCAAAGTGGCTTTCGTGGGGATCGTTTTCTTCGGAAGCACCTTTTTCGTTGCGGCTAAACACTTTCGGCCGACATTCATCTTCGCTTGAAGGTTGATTTGGGTAAGCGATACATTTATGGGTGGGACGATTAACTTCAGCTTAGAAAACGTTTTAAAGAAGAGAACATGTTGCACGACGCATAAAGCATTCGGCTGTGAGTTGAACAAAGGGAAAATAATTTCCCATTTACAAATGAATTCAACGTTGAAAAGCACATCCAAACTGGTCACTTTTCTTCCCCCAGCTGACATCATAAAATTCAATTATGGAGCTTACACACGCCACCATACATTTGCATTCCAGCACGTGAAAACGGGGACATTATATCACAGATTGTCCGGTCCCCCCCCCCCCAAAACACCCCATCACCCATAAAAGCCTACGGGAACTTACACACATTCATTAGCATTCGATATGTTCCCCCACCGTACTGCCATTACGCAATTTTCATTTCCATTCGTTTCCAGGCCAGGTCCTGGGACACATCCGGTCGGATATACTTGCACGGGCCGGGTTGTGTTTCACATTTCCCAATTAAAATTTGCGCTGAATCAGAATCTGCATGTAGTAACCGTTGCTCGGATGATTTATTATGGGCCTGGCCATGGCATTTACTCGCCAATGAGCGTTATCGAACAGAACTGTATGTATTGAAGAAAATGTTTCCAATTTCCTACTACACGCTTATTTTATCTGTTCAATAGTTGGTAAAAAAGTTTAAATAAGTAATACAAACCACATTCAATGTTATCTCTTTTTCAATAGCTCCCTCAAAATTAAGTATTCTATTTACCAATACTTCCATTAATCAACGTTCGGCTCCCTCTGTTTTTGGATTGGAAATGGATAGAACTTTCAACGCTTCCGAGCGGAATGGAAAACTTTCCCCTCAAACTAGCGCAACGCATCAATCGGATTAGAATTCTTATCTATCCACCGTCCCAAACGGGAACCATCTCCGCTTCAGGAAACTCGTCAAAACTAATTCGCAACGCAACTGCGGAGTTCGGCCAAAGTTGTGCAGCAGAAAACGCAGAACAGCGGAAATTACTCTAGCTCAGCTCAGACACACTCCAAATGATGGTGATTGCTTCTCGAATTTCGCTTACAGAGTGTTCCGAAGGGAATAAACTTTTGCGCTTTCAACGAGTTTCCGAATAGTAAGACGATCTATTGCTATTGAGTTATTTCTGAAGAATATGTTCCTAACGTTGTAATATAACTCCTACAAAATATATATTTGTGTACCGAAAATTTTCTCACAAAATCCTTTTACACGAAACCGCACATAAATTGCCATTGCAATTCACCAAACCCAAGAAGCTTTTTTACACCGTTTACCCCATCACGAGCCGGCATCGGTTCAGCCGTAAATTTTCTTCCGTTTTCCCCAAATCCGATTATTAATTTTGAAGTGGTTGGCAAAACTTGCCACAAATCGTTCGGGCCCGTGGCCCGCAGACAACTGCACCATGCGGTACATGGTACATACGGTAGCCATTCGCCCACAAAATGCTGACGAGTGTGCACAGACAGTTCGGGCGTACCGGGACGTACTCCGTGTCCAATTGTGCACCGGGGAAAATTAATAATCCCCTCTAAAATTGGTGCAGCAAAATTATAATAATCCGCTTAAAGTTGTACGTACAATAAATTTCGTTGTAAATAGCTACAGCCACAACCGCATAGCTGCGTAGGCAATGAGGCAAAGTGTAAAGCTCCGTTCCAGAATGATGGTGATACACCGAAACGGTTTTCCTTTTCCTCGTTGTAAAATTTCAAGTTACTTAAATTGTTATATCCTTCCACGCTGATGGAGGCGCCCGGTACCTCATGTTGTTTTTGTATAAAAACTTTAATTTATAATCTCCGTTTAATATCTCCAGTCGGTAGAACACCATATTCATTTTAATATTTTCAATTTCTTTTTTCTAATCCTTAAGAAAAGCAAAAATTTAAAGAAAAAATGCAGTTGAATTTTATCACACTAGATACTAAGCATCAATGGAGACGCCCGGTATTTGGTACAATTTTTCACAATTCCACATTTTGGCGTCGTCATTAAGCACTTTAAGCTACGTCCTGTGCTACACGGACACACGCCAATAAAATGCAAATGTCCCACCCAACACCCAACACCCACACCCGAAGTAATTTGTTGATAAAACCCAGCTAAAAAGCTGTCCAGTGTTTCATTCCAATGTTGGTGCCCCATTCTCTCTCGCCGGGGCTCATTCACCGGCTGCTCGTTAACATCGCTTTCAGGCTTACTGGTTCGCGCGTATTTCCTCCCCGCTTCCTTTCCACTTCCTTTAAACCCGACACGAAGACACGACACATTCCGACACAGTGGCGCGGCGACGCTATCAGTGGTTGCAGTTTAACAGACACATAGCAAACCCCGCCTCCGTCGAAAGCCAGATGGCAAACAAGCATAAAATACTGATGTCATCTGGAGACGGAAGGAATTTAATATATCTTCTAACCGCTCGGTACACCACCGCCTTCACAAATTCCACAGCCGCTTTCTCAATGATGGTGCTAATATCTTCCCCTTTTTTTGGAATAAAAACACACGTTCCAGCGTGTGTTCTCATCACTTCGGTGTTCACATTGAGTCACTTCCCCCATCACCGAAAGGTGAACCGTATGATCCGCAGTGTTGCGAAGTAAGTTTGGCTCGAGTACTGGTAAAGATTAAACTGGGTCAAACCCCTCCACTGGTGTGTATGTGAACTTACACAAGCGAAAGGATGTTTCCCAGTTTTCAGCTCTTGTTTCGTGTGTCTATGGAAAACGAAGTGAAGTGAACATCATTAAGTTAAAGTTGGATGATATTAAGCATTCTTTTGCTTGGTTGTGGGAATGAAAAAATATACAGCTCATCCTCACTCGATCTCGAGTGTTAAGGAAAAACGAGTTTGCATCTTTGACTGGTTTATTTTTGACAAAAAAACCTATATTTATTACTATATTTAGAACGAAGTTCTAGGTTTTGATGACATTCAGAAACATAAAACTAAAATGCGTTTCTTATTGCTTACAATATTTGCGCTGGACTATGGAATCACCACGCAAATTATTTACTTTCCAAATTTTCCTTTTCATTTTCAATAAATAATATGTTTGAAAAGCCCATTTCCCAACTTCTTGCAACTTCTGCAAATTACAATGAATTACAATTTGGTGGATCTGTCAAACTTCCCTTGGAAGTGCCATTTTCCAGTTGTACGCATAATCCGACACCCGGAAAATCGACGATGCACTAAGTATTTATTTCAAGAACAGGCTAATAACAGTTAGCTTTCATTTATTTAATAAAGGTAATTTGTTTCTGTTGTGATAAATTTAACCTTATGGCAAAATTAAACCTTGATCCTCATTTCATTAAAAAAGGGATATTACATTATATGAAATTAAAGAGTATATTTAAAAAACTGAATCCAAATTAATGCGAACCACAAAAAAAAATTCGTGTTAAATTCCCTTTTCCCAACCCAACTCTTCGTCACACTGCAACGTGTGAAAAAGCTACAGCTTATATTGCATTTTAACACAGTTGCCCATTTCTACACCCCCACAGTGCATTCCCCGTCCGTTCCTTAACATCCGCTCGTTCCGGAAAGCTTTAAAGCTCGCAACGAGCTAACTGGTAATGCTGTGGAAATCGCACCGTTTTCCCTATTTGCTTGCTATTTGATCCCTTGAAGATACACATTTTGTTGTTGTATAATGCACTCATAACGCCATTTTTTTCTGTTTCCTTTTCTAACGCGGTGTTACGGAGAAACCGAATGTTTGGTTTCGTTGTGAAAGGTGTCTTTTTTCTCTTGCTTTTTTTTTTGGTCCACCCACCCAAAGGATGCAAAAATGCAGCCATATTAGCCTTTGTATCTTCGCTGGAAAGCTTCGCAGATAAAGTCCTCTCTATCGTCCCTTCGTCCAATGGTAGGTGAGTACACCGGATGATGACTTCCATGACTTCCTTTATGGTAGTACGGTCATGTCCCCCCAACGACACTTTGCTGCATTCCTTTCAATAACGCACCGTTGGAGTCAATTCCCACCCCTTCTGGGGCTGAGGGGCTGAGAAAAGCGTGTCAAACCGACGAAAGCTTCCAGCAGTAAACATTTTTCCGCTTCGTTTTTCTTTTTTCACTTCGTCCCGCTTTTGGTATTTGGTGCTTTGACAGAAAGTTCCTTTCTTGTTTAAGCAAGCGAGCCCGTCCGTCACGAGGAGAACGACGATAAGCGGGAAATAGGGCTGCAAATGGTAGTTAGTGTTCCCCGGCACATTGGGAACAGGCGTTACACCGTGCGGTGCCACATCGCAGCAAGAAAACGTTGTCGTACGGTCGGAACAAAAAAAACCATGTGCCAAGGAAGGGCAAAGATAGCTGAGCAAGTTTTTTCTAATTAGTGCCATTTTGTAAGGGAAAAACACAAAACCCCCGTGCGCCGGTAAGTCAAAGGTGATGGTGGGCGCTTTTATGTGTACGTGTGTTTATATTTCCTTTCAGATAGAGCTACTCAAGACACGCTTTCCGGGGGGAGAACAAAACCACTAACCAGGCGGGAGTTTACTTGGAATGAATGGCACCAAAAGAAACATATTTGTGCAAGTGAATGCATAATGGCTCGAATTGGGTGTGAAGAAAAGAACTATTTATGCGACCCTAATTGAAATGTGGTGCCTTATTAACTCACCTCAGCAAAACGAAAAATGCCTTTTCTTTTCTTTTACTAAAGTAGAAAAAACGCACACACACACAGCCAGAAAATAATCGAAATCATATTGCGATCAGTGGAGCAGAAAATGAACACCATTATCGGTGATCTTCCATTTTACGCTCACTGTAATTTCTCACCACCTTACTCGCCATTACTCATTTTCGAGTTCGACAGAACCACATTTTCGCCCTTTTGCCAACCTCATTATCGGTGACCAATCGTGCGAAAGGGAAATTCCAATCAAAAGGTGCAACAACCACCAACGGAAAAGAAAAAAAACCGATAATACGAGACGAGAGATAACCGTCGGCAATGAAACAAAGGAAAGCAGAAGCTCATTACTGCCCTTTACTGGATCGTACGGTTTGGGGTTTTGTTTCATCTCGCACGAGAAATGCAATGTTCGGTGCATCGCGGTGTGTGGACAAGTGGACAAGAAGGTGGCAAAAACTCCATTACGAACTTAAGGCACACGAACCGTAAGATATTGTGAAAATACTGACCAAAACGGGGCATTGTTACAGTTGCCAAAAGAAAAGCCATTTCAGACCTGTCTCTCTACTCGTGGTTTGTGGAAAGATTTTTTTCCCCCGTGGGACTTAATTCTTCAACTCTTTTTTCTCTCACTTGTGGAGTTGCTTGGTAATGGAGTAACTTTCATTTAGTAATATTCATTTAGAGCAATAAACTGGTTTAATCTTGGGCTGGTTTTCTTCGGTTGGGAATTATATTCTTCGGTGTATAAAGAATATATTGGAAACAACAACTAAAATTATGTATTCTCTCCTCTTACTTCCTTCTTTTGCTCACTTGCAAAAGATCTAACGAACTCCCCAGAGTTGACATGATTTGGTCAGATATAATCTATGATCTCTGGAACTGTGCTTCAGGTGTGTTTCTGATTAAACGAAAAGAGAGATTTATTCTCCTATAGCTGATGCTGCGCCATCTTTTTTTTAGAGGTTTACATGACTCTTTGTGGTCTTGGACTTCTCAGAGCCATATAGAAGAACTCATACATTCATGTGGAACTCATCAATACGACTTCAACTGCAATAAGCTTTTATCAATATAAGGTTTGTAGCGAATTACTCATGTAAAACTCATCAAGACGACTTAAACTTCTATAAGCTTTCATAATTATGTGATTATTGGTGAAATAAATCCTTTGGAGGTTCTAAGTGGAAATTAAAGCTCCAATAACATAGTGGAAATGTCAACTATTTCCGGAAGCACCAAATGAGAAATACGTAGTATAGATGACTTAGTTCGTTCTACAAGGATGCTGAAGCCCTTCAGTTCAAACTTCAGTCAATCTGCCAGCAATAACAGGAGACTGGGTTGATGCAAAACTCTTTGAAGTCGTTTATTCAATAATTTTAGAGGATATCTCTTAGGAGTTCTGGACGCTCTGTCACAAGGTGAAGGTTAGAAGAAAATTAATAGCTCCAGGTGAACATACATAACAAGGTGTTCTGGACTTCTGGGGAGTTATCGCCTCGAATTTTGATTTATTCCAAATTTACATTACTACAAGCTTCCGTATATTCTGGGACTTTTGGAATTCGAGGTTGGAAAATACCTCATAGAAATGGTAAAATAATCATTGGACAATAAAATATGCAATCAATAGATGTTCTTCTATTCCTAATCATTACATTTTAATACAAATTTTCTATCAACATCGAACGAAGAGGGAAGTTATACATCCAGCAAGGAAAAAAGGTTTCACCATCCCGATAAAGTTACTTCATCAAAACGATTCCATCGGGATGGTTAAAAGGCTCCCATTTTTACATTCATTTTGTTAGGCTACGTCATCCACGGCGATGAGCTTTACCTGACCGTGCAGTCACTTTTCCAAGCGTTGCGAAAGTGCAGGATCAATTTTAATCCACTTATCAGACGATCCGCTTCCTACCGAGGGGGGAAAAAAATCCCCGGAGGCTCGCCGCCACAGTACCGAGGGCTCGGAGGCAATTCCACTTTGAAGTGAAACACCTCACCAAATATCGCTTACAATGAAATAGGGCTGGAACACGTCGCGGATGATGAAGGTTTTTTTGTTGTGGTTTCCAACCAACCTTTACGAACAAATGGAAATGATAAATCCTGCCTAACAGCGAGATAAAGATATGCATCGGTTCTCGGTTATGGAGCATGCGATAACAGACCAGAACAGAGATAGCTGTCTGTTCACGATGGCAGATAAACGGTGTTGATGGTGATGATGCCCACACTTACCGGCCGGAAGCCGGAAGCATGTAGTTTCACACCGAGGAAAATCATGTCGCAGTGTTTGTTTAGCGCGTGTCGTTCGTGTAAAAGATTACCATTTATCGACACCGTGGTGAAGTAGTTCCTTGAGTGGAAAACATTGGGAAAATGTCTTTCAATTCTATTCTAATGAAAATAATTTAGAGATGTAATCTTTAAAGTTTTGAGGTCTTTAACACATTTCCATGATTTTCGCTTGTTATAAAAGTTCTTAAAGATCTCACAATTGATCGTAAAAAACTACAAAAATAAAACCTCAACCAACTGTTTCTGACTAAAACGTGTCCAACAAAAGGATGTCAATCTAACGTTGCACACCCAGCTTACGACGATGTTAACAGCTAATCCGGTCGCATCTCCCTCTCTCTCTTTTGCTCGCTACGTTAGCAAGCACATTATGCAAGCATTCTTTGGTTTGCACCAAACCAACTAACCTAGGAAGAAAGCAAGACTTGCACTTATTGCTCGCCCACCACAAACAGTTGCTTGACGAAAAATGCAAGCTTCGTGTGGTCAACTGTTTACCGTCTGTCTCGAATCGTTTTGCTGTCCACGGTGGACCACAAAAGTGCAATCTGCCAGCCCGGAATCCGCTTAACACTCGGCCGAATGTGCATCAACCACCAACGAAAGTTGCAGCATCAGTAGCATCACCGCACAAACCACAAATGTGAGTATAATTTCCATTTTGCACACAGCAGCAGGATATCTACCACCCAACCTACTCCGACTGAACTCCAGTAAGGGCATAGCAGTAGCAGTAGCATTAGTGCCGTGGTAGTAGTACCGAAATTGGACTCTAATTACAACCGACTCCCGCTGATGACCAAAGTCCACTGACGTTGGATGGAGAGATCTCCACCAACAGACGAATTTGACGAGAGATCTGATTGAAGCGAGCAAAACCGAGTTGCTAACAAAAGATTAGTACATCGGTATGAGGAAGATTACGAAATTAGGATCCACCATTTTGGTGGATTATTCATTTGTTATTAACGTGCAAAGAAAAATCCATTTCAAAGATGGAAATCTGTCAAACGCGTTACACGTTGTATAAAAGTGGCACAAATGATCTCAAATCTAGAAAACCAATTTCTAATCTATCAATTAAAGATTTTTATCAGGTTTTTCGTCTATGAAGTTTTAACTGGTCAACGAAACTGTGGATTCACTGGAAGGAAATCCAAAACAAAATTATTAATTATAAATTTGAGCTTGAAAGCGTTCACAGCATTTATCTGTTTTGTGCCTCTTTCATATAAAGTTTAACGTATTTGTGAGCTTCCGTTCCATCATTGTGATGGACTGCAAAACACTGTTTACTAGCAAATTACTAACAATGGAGGCGCCTGGTGATATACTAGCTTCCGATATGTAAGTAAACAGTGGAGGCGCCTAGTGGTTTGTTCGTAATCAGAACTGATTATAAGGTAGAGAGTAAAACAATTAATAAAAAATTTTACGCTCATCTAAAATTCATTAAACGAAGGACAATAATAGACACTTATGCAAAAAAATTCAA
>KB663943.1:8507104-8518268 GCA_000349025.1 Anopheles minimus | reverse complement strand
TGCAAAAAAAATTAAAAAAGCTTACTGTAAAAAACATTTCCCAAATTAAATAGTTCACTCCTATTATTGAGAAAATCTTAAAAGTGTTTTATAACTATTATATCAGTGTACTTGAAGCATACAAGTTTTATTTTAAGAAAAAAATAAATCCTCAACTAAAAACGATTTTAAAGGTTATGTTCTCTAGGATAAACATTAGTAAAATAAATGAAAAGAAATGTATATTCAAATCAATTCATCAACAGTTCTTAGAATGAGTGCAGGAAGAGTACATCCATAGCTTGACACACTTTCCATTACTTTTTCTCGCCTTCCTTCTTTTTTCCTTTGTTTGTAAAACCCCTTAAGAAAATCATCCACAGGCACGGGATTGACCGATGACACGTGTTGCAAAAATGTCGACTTCAATTTATCTGCATGTAGTGCAAGTAATTTAAGTTCATGTTTTACCCTTACGCCCAGTTTTACACCGGCATGTGTCCTCCCAAAAGGATCGCTGCATCGATTCTAAAGGCATTGTTATGCTCGACTCATTTCCCACAAACCCAACACCGAGAAAGAACGGCAGCTCGAATAAGAGCAAATCCTTCTACCCGCCGTTCCCATCAGAACTAGGGAACAAAGCGAGAAATAATCTAGTTTGTGTTACATAAGTAAACATCAACAAAACCTCCTTTCCGTCTGCTTCTTACCTTACGAACGGTCCCGAGTTCTTGTTTGGTGTGTTGAACCACACAACGTTCTGGTGCACAGGCACGAAAGCACTCGGTGGCACGGTTTGGATCTGTTGATACGTTGATTTTCACCGTTTTTCTTACCACCATACATTCACACACATGCAGAGGGTCCTGTCTGTAAAAGAACAGCACCGAATGAATGGGAAGGTAAGCTGTTGCGTCGGGTTAGTAACTCACGTGTGCATACGAAAGAAGCCAGAAGCGTTCCCGACTCCATACGTGCATTGAGGTACAGCCTGCAATCATTCTAGGTACACAGAAGAAAACCTTCGCTAGCAGATGGTTTATGTGGAACGTACGCTTCTGGGAAACTTCTCCAAAGGGAAACTCCAACATGACATGGATTCTATTGAAAATGTTATAAAGCAACAATACTTTGCTGTAACTGAAACGATATCCAATTAAAATGATTAGAAATTATTAGTTTATTTAAATATATAATATACATTGAAAAAACATTCATAAAATTACTTACAAATTGTTCCGCTTAAAATACTCCTTAAAAGCAAAATAAACGAACAGAATGCTACCAGCGTATTAATTGTATATTCATCCTAGAAGCAGGAAGCGAAACGGAAAACAGCCGCCGGGTGAAATGTAAGTTTCTAAATTTCATTTTACACCATAATCAAGGGTGAAGGATACAAGAAAAGGAAACAAATGAATAAAATGGATAAAAACAGAAAAGGTTCTAGCTGGATGAAAAAACAAAGAAACCTTTCCGAGAAAAAAAACGATTCCCCATTAGTAGCTTTTGTGTCCTTTTTTTGTTGATAGCTTTAGTCTAGGATTCGTTTTTTGTACTCTTTCTGTATTTAAATTGCAATTTTTAACAACAAAAAAACTCATCCCACAACTCGATTCGCAAGATGATGATGATGACTGGCACGGTGTGGGCACTTCCGACATTAACCCAAGGATACTTTTCGATTAGCCGTCCGTTGGGGTCGCTCTTTTTTCCATGATTGGTGTTGACATGTTTCGCAAGTGAATTAGAAAGTGGGGACGTGTTTGGTACGGTGGCAGGTTCTGCATTCCTCGCATTCCTAGAGTTTTTGGCCCACTCTAATCCAGTATACGGTACAGTAAAAGAAGCGAAAAAAGAAAAAAAGCCCCCTGACGCTAAATGAACTGGAAAATTCTACTTTAAATAGAAGCCTAATGATGGTCTACGAAACAAAAGCGGAAACAATTTTGTTCGGATTTTTACGTCGCATGTTCAAAATTACGTAAAAAATTGTATGTCTATACAAATTTCTCAGTAAAAGTTGCATTTTTTGTTTGTCGTTTTATTACAAATTATTATAAATACTTTTCTTAACACTCTCATATTCTTTCGAAGATGTTTCATGCTGTGGAATATGTTGAGCTGCGTCTTAAAAGGTCGTTTTCCCTGACGTTACTCTCCTATATGAATATTTTATAAAGATTGGCTTATTTTTTCATGTGGTACCTAGCAAAGTTGGGAGAATGAATCTCTTCCTTTAAACATTTATAAATCTTTAAAGATTTATACTTTACTCACAAGAATCTTTAGAAAATCATGAATCTTTCCCATACTATGATGTTCTCTGCATCTAATATTCATTTGAATGAATAATACACTGTAATACCTAATAGAGGAATATCTTTACATATTTTATTGTGATGCAATAAAACAGTTTCATCACAAAAATGATATCCACCACACAAAATTATTCCTGCTAAACCGTGTTCATCTCGAACGGTTTCCTACAGTTCGTTCATTAATTAGAAAATAAGCTCAAAAGAAAAAAATGAAATTCCTTTCTTCGTTTTGTGCGTTTTTAAGATATCAATTGTTGGTCAGTCTGTCAAGTGTTTACAAAGAAGTATCTGTATCTGCTTTTTGGCAGCGTCAATTCCCTCAAATATAAGAATATAAATTAGATAAAACAAAAGTTTAGTTTAAACACAATTGCTACCGGAAAGAAGTGATAAGTAGAAATCGATGGGAAACATTTTCTAAATTCGGGAAAATCATTATTAAACTAAATTACTTGTTGCTGACGCGTCGCTGATGTACCTTGATGGTGTGTTCGTCCAGATGTGAGATGGTACAGAACCGTGCCTCACACTGCTTACATTTAATTGTTTTGTAACGATCGTTTGCATTGCTTTCGTTCACCTCTTCCGGGCCCGTTTTGGTGAGCCGGTTCTTTATAATATCTACATTCGAGTGTGAAGCGAATGCTTCCGGTGGCCGCAGTATGATAGGATGCTGCCCAATCAGACTCCCTGTTGACAGATTATTATTCATACCGGTTCGGAACAGATACGGGTTCGAGAGTGGCGGTTTAACCTTAGGAGACCCGGACGAACCACTATCGCTGAGAGAATCAAGTTCGATTCGTTCGTAAGGTGCCTTACGTTCCATTGCAGGTCCTGGTACACCATCCGTCGTATCTACCGGTTCTTCAAAGCCTGCATCCTCACCATCGTACGACAGAACCAACCCGTAACACTTACGCACCGTAAACACAGCGCGCCGGATAAACTCAAAGGCCGAGATTGCACTTTGCTCGCGCAGGAACATTATGTGGTACAGGGCACGTATTGCCTCGGTAAGCTTGTACAGCAAGCACTGCGTCAAATGTTCCGAATACGTTTCCGAAAACATGAAACGCTTCCGACACGCGAAACATTTCTTCTCCTTGTAATCCTCGGGCAGTGTAAACGTTACGCCGTGCTCCTGCAACCCATCCAGCTCCATCACATCGTCTTCGATAAATTCCTTCTCCCGGTAGCCAAACAATCCACTGCTCGGTTCGTCCAATTCACCGAACAAATTGTCTATTTCTTCCTCCGCATTGTTGTTCGGCGGCTTGGCCACGAATCGATGCATGATGGCGGGTTTCTTCGTTGTCTGCTTCACAACGCTACGTGCATTCGTGCCATTGGCAAGATTTACCGACCGGTACGCGGTTCCATCTACGGTAGATACGATTTCATTGCGCTCTATCACACGTTCATTGTCTGCCGGTGGCTTTTTGCTTTCCGGTCGAAGATTCGAAAGATATTTGGCAGCCAGCAGACCCGCAATGTTGTCGATCGCTTGTCGCCGGAAAGTATACGCGTGCTTCAGGTAAGAAATGCATAAGACGCAAATTTTCTTCGGCAAACCATCGTTTTCCTTTACCTGCAATAGTAAAAGGGAAAGGGAATGAATATTTCACTTCCAACGGCGTCATTTCCAACCATAACGCTTCTCACCTCAATGCCGGTAACTTCCGTAATTAGCACAAAAATGGGCTGCTTCCAGCGTGCGTACTCGCGATAGTGTGCGTGGCAGTAGGCCGGGATGCGACTGAAAATACTGTGCGATCCGGCAGACGAACAAATACGGCAGAGTGTATCCATATTTTCAATGTCTTCCATCTAGTCCGGAGGATGTAATCCGATTCCGTACTTCCTTTGCTTTGCTTCGTTGTCTGCAGTCCAAGCGGAACAATCGCAAATCAGCAATTACGATTTTGCACAAACACAAAACACCCAAATAACTATGATACAACGGCAAGGACGCTTCTACCTTCACACTTTACTAGCAGACACTCGTTATTCTAAACAGTTAACAGATGAATTGATTCAACAACGGAAGGAAATCGCACAAAATTGCCATTCCTAGTTTGCAGAATTGGAAAAGGTGAAAACATTCACCAATCCGAAATACGAATATCGGCGAACTATTTTGACAGTTGTCGATACGCATCCGTTTACGTTTGTGCGGGTTCAAGAGTTCAAACAGTAAACACAGAACCCAAGCAACACAATATCCGAATGTCCAAGTAACAAAAACCACTTTGCGACTGCAGCGCTGCTTAGAGGTTCCAACGTAGCAGCAGTCGCATGAATGAGCCCAGGGTTTTCGCTTTTAAATGATTATTGTTTTCTACAAGGTTTACAGGCTCAGAAAGAACAGGGAACATCTTAAAAGTGTTTATTTTGGATATAATCTACCAAGGTGGATAACAATCAAGAAAAAAATTGGACGGAATACGTTCGGCATTTTGAAACGATTACTTTATTGAAATTTTTGTAAATCTTCAACTATGTATAACTAACCTATGGAATGCACATTTTCGCCCGATCCTATCATTTCATCCTGATCATTATCTATGTAACGTTTCGTTTTTGAACACTTTGAAATCCTATTCGTTTCTGCTTATCGCACAGGATTTATTTTTTCTCTTTTTTTCCCTTCCATCCACGGAACGGCTATATTTTATTATTTTGCTTGTTGCTACGGATGCTGAAGAAATCAATGCAGCCCCCTGAACATAGTTGAGCAACTGGTTGTTAACATTAGGATTGTTCAAGGTTGCGCACGACCAGCCTTCCTAGAGCATTCTAAATCGTTGCGATTAAGGATGAAGAAAAAGACACACAGCACATTTACGTCCTTCTGCATCATCATTTCGATAACAAGGTTTTTTTTAATGGTTTTTGTAGGGCAAAAATTGGCTAACATATATCGATAAATGCTCACTTGCCACATTCTCTAGGTACATGCCGATGATTGCTGATCTCGTTTACAAAAGGAACGATTTTAAAAGGGTTGTTTCTGTTCCTCTAATGATTGCTTTTGCTTCGAAGAAATGATGATAAAAATTGATGAATATAAACTACTACATTTGCATGATAAATCATTCGTTTATAGGGATGGAAATATCATTAAACCGTACGCGTGTGCGTGGTAAGTAATGCTCGTTGCAATGCACACAATTCGAACGATTAAACAAATGTTTAATGCTAACTAACAATGAAAAAGCTCCTCGTAACGATCAACATCGGGGGTTTTTTAACGATAAAACACTAGCGGTAAAGGTGAACGGGTTAACGTACATTTCCTAACACTCCATTTGCATTCGCGCAACAACTTTATGATTGCTAACAAATTGTATTGTAAGACAAGTAAGACGTTTTGTTTTTGTTCGTAAACTGATTTTAATAAAAAAAAGGTAAGAAATACCAAACCTTTTCCAGCAATAGCAAACTACTTATTGGTGGCGTAAACTAAAGATCGTTTTAATTGTATTTGTGTTGATATGTAGTTTTTGTTATGGTCATAATATCCAGATGGGTAGCTCTAGGGACAGAAAATTAAGAAAACAAGACAGATAACAACGGGTTTAAACAGAAAAACGTTTTAACAATGGTAATATTGGCGTCTAGCAACAAACTAAAATATATAGATATAGATCTATCAAGATTATAAAACCTCACACACGCACTCAAACATTAACAAATAAATTACAAAATATGCTCAGTAGCACTATATACGTAAGTTCGATACAGATGGTTGCCATGTTATTTCCGCTAACATACTACCAAATCCTACAATAGTTTTGCACTATGTGCAGTTTCTCATTCTCCCTCATTCCTCTCATATTCTCTTTCTGCCGCTACGCACTATACACTACTACTGTACCCCCTGGTGGTGGTCAGCCTTCTGGGGGATACATTTACAGTTTTTAATAGCTTTTGAGCGTTATAATGAGCAAAATGGTTGATTCAGTTGATTGCTGTTAAGATGCATTAAATACAGCTCGGTGTTCTAATTAAACGTGCGATCCTTTTCGCACCGACTGCAGCGAACACACGCGCACAACTATAACACAGGTGTTCCAGATTCTGGTCTTACGATGTACAATAGCAGATAGGGTACGTACGCGTCACTACACAACTTACTTCACTAGCTTTGATTTTGCTTGTCTTGGTTAGGATACGATCGAGCTGACTGCTGATAAAGGAAGAAGACGCAGTAGTCAACCAATTCGTTGACGTGCGGTATCTGTGTACGGTCCCTAGTTGTATTAGCTGCTTAAAGGAATAACGTCTCTTCGAGTAATGCGATTGTAATGTCTAATCTATTTGCCGGATGCATTTTACCTAAAGAATCCGTATTCTCAATGAACGAAAATGGAGTTTCGAGTTCAAAAGTTCCTCCCCTTGTCGGGTTACGTAGCCGTTTTATGTAGGTGAAAAAATGATGTACATCTCCATTTTAAACTATGAACAGCTCCACGTATTGATTCGGTATGAGCGACGGTGTTAGGATGCTGGGAGCGGTCGCAACCAGCTTATCATGATGATGGTGCGTAAGCGGATGTGGATGATGATGATGATGGTGATGAGGAGGAGGATGGTGTGGCAGGTGAGGATGTGGTTCATAGAACGTGGTGCCGGTTGTTCCCGGTGGGCTGGCCGTTCCCATCAGTGGAGCAGCGTGTGGGAAGTGAACCGACGGTGGTGGGATTGCTTGAATCGGAGATAGTTGCGAACCGGGATATGGTCCAGCCAGCCCACCGGTTGGTGTTGTAACCGCGGGTATTGCGAGCGGTTGTGAGCTGGTTGCGGCAAGCGGTAGGCTTAAGAGAGAGGCCGACGCAGGTGGCGGTGATGTACGGATCGTTGCCGTGCTACCACCACCATGTCGTTGGGATGTTCCGGAGGACACGCTCGTGACCGATCCGGAACTGGAACATCCACCGGTTGGCGAAAGTAATGGTGGCGATGATGACTGTGAGGTGGATGATTCCCCACTCGAAGATCCTGCTGTTCCGGCAGCTCGGGACGGCACTGAGACGAGCGACACTGGCGGATTGTTACGTGGCTGGGTGCGTTGCTCCGGACTGAGGGCAAGCTGTTGAACCGGGATGGAAAAATGATTTCTTCATGTTTAAATGATTCATCTTATCTGCTTTGTTTTCCGTCAGATTCTTCACCTACCATCGTCGGTTGGGCGTGGCTGTGGGTGGGAATTCCCCCCGTTTGATGAGCCGCCGGTCCTAGGTGGTGCGGTGTACCGGGCGGTGGTGCTGTACTATAGTATGTCGTCGGTGAAACCGGTGGACTCGGATAGCCCCAGTAGAGAATCGGTTGCGGGTAGAAGGCAGCATGCCGCGGTGGTGGCAACACGGCTGAAGGCGGATGTCCGAACGGAGCATACCCACCGAACGGAGCACCAACGATTGTACCGCCTAGCAGGAGAGAAACAAAAAGGACTCCATAAGAACACGTTTTTCCAAATCCAGCAAAACGTAATATTAAACAAACGAGTTACAAAACGAGGTTCTTAGGGGTAACAGAGCAAAATTTAATAAACTAACAATAAAATAATAAATCATAAAAATAGAGATAAAACAAAAAAATTGTGAGGGTCGTACAGGAAAAAAAACAGGTCTATAGCGTCATATGTTGGAGCGGGAGTAATCGAGAAATGGTTCTGCTAGATCATTCTCACCATCATAGTGTTACTGTTCGGTTCTGCTTATTCTGGGGTTTAGTTAATAGATCTCGAAAGTCTGTTAATTCTTAAGATGATGTTATACGGACCATATTATCAAAATAGAGTTGTTATTGATTATTTGATTACTGGTAAATTAATTACGGGTACACATATTCCTCCATCATAATAGTAATTTTTTAAATATTTTAGCCTTCTCTAGCTAGAAATTCCATTTAAGCTTATGCGTGCAAAAAAGTCATCTTAATGAAAAAGAACAAACGGAACATTTAAACGCTTATTTATAGCAAATAACACAGAAAACAACTACAACAGAAAACACGATTCTTAAACAAAAAATGTAAAACATGCCTTATAAGTATAAATCGATAGAAAGATACCAATCAATACAACAACGAAAACCGGAAATGAAAAAAATAAAAGTCGGTAACCGTACAGCGATACGCGTACAAGGTATGGCAGTGTTGTAGGTGCAAATCACATAAAATAAAATGAAATGAAAAAAAAAACTAAAAACAAACAGAAAATGTAAACGCACTAACATAAAACGGAAGCAGGGTAAGGGGTTAGTTTGGCCGGGTAAGTGGAGAGGGTACATAATGGAGGAGGGAGGAAAGGAGTATTAGGATGAAACAACGTAACTAAATTAATAAATAAAATAAACTGATTTCGTAACACTCACCGTAAGAAATGCAAAAAGGTACATTTTGAAAGGATATATGATCACCGGTTCTTTAATGAGCTTTAAGTAATGCCTTGCTCCGTACACAGTGTACCCACCACAAACCACCAACGTATAATATGTAAGGAGTAGTATAGCACGTCAACAATCGGCGTTTCTCTAGTGCACTGCCAGCTAGCCACGAGCCAAACCACGAGCCAATAACGTCCGCCGTCCACCGAGTGTGTGTTTTTGAGTGTGTTCGTGTATGTGTGAGAGAAAGATGTTGCAGTCAGGATGAAGTTTCTACTGTATATATGCATATATGGGTCCTGTCCTTCCACAGCAACGCGCCACCGTCCGGACACTACAGCCACATACACAGTTTGCACAGCACCGGGAAACCTTTGCTTTCTGTTTGGGGTTTCCCACGGATTAGAAAATGCACCGAGGAAAAACACAGAAGTAGACAGATAGCGGAGAGAGTGTGAGAGAGAGACGCACTTATCCCCCCGGAACCCAAGATAACGACGACCGAAGAGACAAAAGCTACGGATAAGCCCTTCTTTCCGTCCGATATACCGACGGACAGCGCGCGTACAGCGAGAGATGAGTACAGATTACCAGCCTCATTTATATCCTCACACAGCCGGATGAAGTGTTAGAATAAAGACATTAACATCGTTACGTACAACAGGCTCGTCCAGACCACGGTTTTACAGTGCAGCGCATTTTCACAAATGGTTTGGGGAAGGTGTTCTTTAATGGAGAGGCGTGTTTTTTTTTTTAAATTCTTATTGCAAAGTTTAGCATTGATGAATGTAATGCGCAGCAGCGTGTGTCAGGACGACGAACGGAGCAATAAACCACCACAAAAACGTTTTTCCATCCTTTCGAAGCAAAATAGTGGAACTGAACAGATACGAATTAAAGGACCTAGTGACACATCCGAAAACTTCAAGACATTTGAATTAAATCCAGCACAGCTAGTGTTGAGTGAATCGAATTCAGATTCATTTCACCTGAATGAATCTGAAACTCTGTTGTGGAGTTTCATGAAGCTTTGCAATTGTTTCTGAAGATTTCAAGACCTTAGGTTCTCCAATAACAATAACATATACCGTTGATGTTTGACCTTAGTGATGCTAGGCCTTCGATTGCAAAGTTACTAAAAAAAAACAGAAGATTTCAATCGAAGCAAAGGCCTGCAGTACTTTGGATATTCGTTGTTTATATTTTGGAGAAGCTTCAATTCTTGAATTTTCAGAGATAAATCTTCAAAGATTCACTATGCCCAACACTAGATACTGCATTCACTCCATCACTAAGATATACTTTAACATTACGACTAGAAAATCTAATAAATCATCACTTTCTTCAACCAGACGAGACGATACGAAACACTACAATGCCCACCAACAATAAGGCAAATTAATATGACAAATTAGCATACTCTTGTTACACGGTCGACATTTGGAAACTAGAAAAGCCTTCGCTATGAAAAAGAACTCCAATATGAATTGTAACAGGTTAAGTGCGTCCCCCAGAGATTAGCATAATTCTTTCGTCGTATTATATTGCAAACCAGCAGCATACAGCGGTACAGAACCAGAAAGACACAAATAAGAGAATGTTGTAAAAGTGTACAAAGACGGGAGAGAGTGAGAACAAGCGAAGGAAAGAGCACGGAACAGTACACCCAATTTCGGACACAAACAAATCCAGCCACTGCCCTGGCAGTGTAATGCAGTAACGTGTGTTAACTCTTCAAAAAGCATATTCATGTGCCAAAAGGATGTGCCACCAATGTGCTGGGTTCGATTTGTTTGTAATTTTAATTGGCAAATATAGGATCGAGAAAAAAACAACACTTTACAAATTGAATAAAAAATTGAAATTGATAAATACATCTAACCAATACCATATGAAGAATATAGAAAAAATAACAATGTAGATGTAAACTATGAACTACAAACAAAACGAACCCAAGTCACCAAACATAATAAACACACATGAATATGCTTATATACAATAAAGAAAAAAAAGACAATACATCATAACATGGAAAAATAATGGAAAAAATAGATCAAAGAGAAAAATGAAGAGAGAGCTATGAAAACAGATGAAAAGAAAGGAAACAAAATTAACCTACAATTAATGGTAGTAACGAAGATTCAAACAGCGACCGTTAGATACTTTTAACCAAGAAGAAGTAGAAGAAAACAAAAACTTTCGCTTATATTATTATTGTCGATGATCTTAATAAAACGTAGCTAGAGTAGATTAATTGTGTATTCATATAAAAAACAAAAAAATATAGTACCACCTATTATAATATTATAATTACATCTATTCCTCCGCAAGTGAGTGAGCACTGTTGGTTTTAATATTGTGGCTATTATAATTAACAGCATATGTATGCAGTTCAAGGCTTGTTTGTTGGTGCACGGATTTTGATTATTTAGCTTCATTCCCACATTTGTTTTTCTCTATTTTTTTTAG